>PVHP010003525.1:0-77961 GCA_004024765.1 Zapus hudsonius
GCCTGGCTCTATTAAGACTTTTTGTATGCATTCTCATCTAGAATTTGGGTCTCTAGTTTTCTTCATTGGTTGATTCCTTATCCACTTTTCTTACCATTGGGTTCATAGGATGGTTTGGAAGCATTCTTTCCCTTTCTAGTTTATAGAATAGTTTTAGGAGCATTAGTGTTAGTTCTTTAAAGGTCTTGAAAAGTCAACAGTGAATCTGTCTAGTCCTGTGACTTCAGTTTTGTGAGCAGTGTGTGATCTGAAAGGGCGTGGAAGTGACTTGCAATAGATGCAATGTATGCAGACTTTGTCTCCAAGTAGAGGGGAATTATGGCAAGTACTGCTTGGTTCTGATCTGCCATCCTGGGCTTACTTATTCCTTCTTTTATATAGTCTATCCTAATTAGTGTTTAGAAAGAAAGAAAAACCATACATATATGTGAGTGTGTATGTATAAGGTTTGAAAGAAACAAATACTGAAATGTACCTAAGAAATTTGTTGCTAAAGTTGTTGAACAGTTTACGAATGACTTTATGCATTTGGAAGCATCCCAGCATATCTGTTTAGGGTTCCTTGGGGGAAATCTTACACTGTGTGTTACCAGCATTAACCTGATTCTCAATGAGAGCAGGAAGAAAGCATATGCTGGCAAGTGAGTTCTGCGATTGAAAAACCTAGCAAAAACATATTAAGCCAGAGATGGAGAGCCTGTGGAAAGAGCTGACCTAACACAGTTCTGTCATTATGTTTTATGCCTGTTGCTCAATATAAAAATACCTAAAATTTTAGTCCAGGAGTAACTTTCTCTAAGTAGTACATAAAGAAGATGAAGGTTCCATCTTAACAAACTTGATATAGAAGTACTAAAACCATTACAAGAAACCAGATTTCTAAAGCAGGGGCCTTATCTATTGACATTAGCTGCAGCATTTCGTCTTGTTTTCACATTTGGTGGGTGGGGAGAATCCATGGCTTCAGATTATCAAAGAGACTCAACTCATAGTTAAGAACACTGTTACTAGAATAAAACTAAGTCAAATTTATTTGGCTTCTTTAATGTGGCTTGTATATCAAAACAGTCATTGCTTCACAGTGCTTCATATACCTCATTTTCTTAGATGTTAAAAATTTAATAGTTCATAAACTTTCTCTTTTTCACTCAGTAGTTCTTTGGTGATTTTGGTTTGTCTGCCATATTGCTATCATTTTTTAAGGATAGAGTAATCATAAATGTATATAATAGCATAAATTATTTAATTTTTAGAATGTCTTCCATGGTATGTATAAGAATCATGCAGAAAAGGAATGTAGTATTTTACCTTGCTGAAAACACCACTCTGCTTACTATTCTTTCATGGTTAGTTGGGTTTCAACTGTGATTTGGATAAAACAAGTTGGATAGGAAGGAAGAAAGAACGGGAAAGGAAAGGGAAGGAAGTGGAAGGGGCAAGAGGGTGGGGGAAGGAAAGACAAAAACAAGACACATTTATTTTGTTTCAGCATAGAAGTATGTTGAGTTAGAAATATAATGTCTCTTCTAGAGTATTTTTTCGGCATAATTATTGTTGAATTTGAGGAACCTACAACATAATTCCCCCCAATCAGAATACCAAGACTCAAGACAAGAAAAGAAATTGATAGGGAACTGCTTGTCATTCAGAAGTGTCCCTCTGTAGCTATCTGAACCTTGAACTAATTCTGTAGTAGTTTCATGAAAGTACTTTTTGTTGTTGTTACTTTGCATATGTGGTGCCACGTGGTTTTCCCTGATTTTCCTTAACATTTTGAAAAAAAGTGAATAAAGATGAGTTTAGCTTATTATAACCAATTGCAAAAGTAGTCATTTGGCTATATTTCTGCCACTTAATTTTTTTTTTTATTTGAGAGAGAAATTGAGAAAGAGAAGTAATGGGTGTGCCCGGGTGTCCTGCCATTGCAGATAAATCCCAGACACATACACCACTTTGTACATCTGGCTAAATGTGGGTGCTGAGGAATTGAATCAGGGCTGTTTGGCTTTACAAGCAAGCACCTTTAACCACTTAGCGATCTCTCCAGGTCTAACTTTTTAATTTATTTACATGTATGTGCATGTTTATATATGGGTGCACAAATCTCATCATTGCAAACAGTGCCCATCCAGCTTTAAGTGGATGGCTCGGGAATTGAACCCAGGCCTGTAGGCTTTGCAAGAAGCAAGCACCTTTAACCACTGACTCCCAGCTTCTTTTTTGACACTTTTTAGCTTAGTGTATGTTAGTACAATGTTGTAGTTTCAAAGTGGAGAAAATGACTTAATTATAAAAATAGTGTGCCATCTTGTGGAGGTTTATGCAATCAGCATTCTGATTTATCACTTAGAGCAGAATGATAAACACTACAGTTGAGTACTTCAAATAAGAAGCCTTTAGGGCTGGAGAGATGGCTCAGCAGTTAAAGGCACTTGTTTACAAAGACTGATGGCCTGGGTTTAATTCCCTAGTACCCACATAAAGCCATATGCACAAAGTGGCACATGTACTTGGAGTTTGCAGTGGCACAAGGTCTTCTTTCATTCTCTTTCTGCTTTTAAATTAATAAATAAAATATTTGTAAAAGCCTGTTCATTGTGCAAAAATGGTGAAAAGACACTGGATTTTTTTTATCTGTCTTAAAATATCTCCCTTTTAGTTCATGCAAAATTGTAGGTTGTACTACTGGTGGTATCTCAGGTTTATTTGGTGCTGTTACCAAATTGATGCATGCTTTGTACAAAGGAATAATGGGTGAATTTAGTATTTTTGGCCTGAGTAATGGTTGAGTGGATGGTTGATTGATTGATGAATGATGGGTTTATTGTCTTGAATGAAATTGGCTTGAGATTTTGAACATGAGCTCATTGGCCATATTACCCCCAGGTCCTCTTTCCTTTTTCTTCCTTTTCAGTCATTGTAATGCAAAGTTCAGATTCTGACACCTCTGCTGAAGATCTTCTGTAGCTTCTTTACCCTCTGCAAAATAAAGTTCAAAATGCTTATAATTTATTCTTTACCTATCTGCCTGTTTAACCTGTCATCTGCCTTAATATTCTTTTACAGCAATCTACGCATCATCACTCAGTGTAACCACCTTACATTCGATAGTAGTTTATGAGAGACCATATCACATTTTAGAGATTAGTGAACTAGTGTTAAGGAATTTTCGTGTTCACCGAGCTGTAGTAATAGAGTCAGAATTGTGTCTGAGTTACGCCTGACTTTAATACCAGACATATGCCTGACCTTAGAGTCTTTTAATAATACACTTTTGATGTGATTTTCTGGTTTCTGTCTTTGTTATTCATTTTATTATGCCCAAGTGTTCCTTTATGCCCTGCATTCTGCCTACCAGAACAAATAGCCACCTTCTGATACATACGTCAAATACTGTTGTCACTACAATTCTGTTGGAGTTCCCTCAATTAGGTGTTCTTTTTTCTTTTGAATGTCTTTGGCATTTTTTGCTTTCCTATGGCCTTTAGTCTGTCCTGCATTATGGTATTTTATATACTTCTTACATTCTTGACTAGAAGTTTTTCAGGGATAGAGAAAGACTATGCTATCTTTTTTTTCATTCTATGAAATGGTTTGAGTTAAAATCTGTACTTAACATTGATCCAATATTGCTTAAATACTGGAACAGTTGCACAGCCATATGAGCCTATGCCCCATTTATACAAAAAAAAAAAAAGAATAGGGAAAGATTGCTGATTGAAGAAGACTGTACTGCCTCAGGATATACAGGAGTATTAAAAAGCCTTTGTGCATGAGGATGGATTTCTAATAAACCCGTCTACTTTCTTGCAAAGACTAATGCTTTTCTCCTTCCTTTCTATTCTTCTCTCTATAGTTCTAATTATTTTCATAATTTTAAAGGCCTTTTATATTTTATGCATTAAATAATGTTTTTTCTGGCATTTGATAATTTATCTTTGCATGATTAAATGATTATAGGTGACTTAATTTAAAATTGTGTTATGTGTTTTCACTCAGGTGCACCAAAATGGTTGTTTCCACACAATTAATTTAATTTTACTGTTAAACTTCAACTGGACGACAAAGCTTCCATGGAAAGGAATGACATCTTGGCTTAATTCTGTTGGGATGCTTGCCCTGTGCCAGATTTTATTTTGCTCAGCTATCAATGAGGCTGTTGTGGAAATGTGGGTTCTCTTTGCTGTGAGAATTTATGCGTACAAAGAGACCTGCTTTTCTGAAAGAACATTGAGAACCCAGAGCCCAAGAGGAAGGGTTATTAAAGTTAATGAACCAGGGTAACCTTATCCAGAGTGCCCAGAAATACTATAAAACAAAAGGTCAATTGCTGTTGCTATTTTAGTTATATGCCCCTCCCTCTCTAGGTTTCAGAAATTAACAGGGTTAATTGCCTTTATAGTCAGGCCTTGGCAAATAAGTCTTAAGTCAGATGAAAATTCTTTAATTTTTTTCCTTTAAAATTATGCATCTGGACATCACTGTGGGCTACTTGGGAATCAATGTCAGTTAATTTTAATGGGTTATTTTATAGTTATGAAATAGGGTTTTTTCATATTTATACAATGACAAAAGGATTCTACATATTTGATTGGAATTAAATAAAGTAATATACCTTTTTATTGTCTTTGGTACTTACAATGCAGGAATTTGGTATTCAGGAGGGGATCCCCAGGCCTGTGAACCCCAACTTTTGGATTCTTACCCTATTTTAGCAAAGAATTGATAAGATGGACTCCAAAAGGGTAAACTATGAGTTATTAAGCTATTTAGGGAGAATACATGAATTATTAAAATTCATTGTAGGGGAAATTAAGATCCAGGGAGGAGGATAGCTGAAAGACTCAAGCCAGGGGAGAATTCTCCTCCTTTGCCCAGCAGGACAGGGAGAGGAGAGACAGAATCTCTCTGTCATCATAAGAGAGAAATCTCTGGGCTGAAAAGGCTTTGGAGGAAGCACATATACCACAGGTGGAAGGCAAAACACAAGAATCAAAAGATCCCTTTCACTTAAAAGATCACCCAGGATTAAGAAATAGTGAAGGACTCAGAGATCAAAAATCATACACATAAAAAATATATAACCAAAGTGAGAAAGTACTGGAAAGCATGACACAGATAGAAGGCAAGCAGAAAACTATCCAGGCTGAGAGAAATGCTTTCTCTTCTCAGCCTGGCTGAGAAGGGTAGAGAGACAAAACATACATTCGTGTTCAGGCAGGTGAGATCACAGGGAAGAAAAAAGGGAAGGGCCCATATGGTCAACCTTTTATAAAAGGATCAGACATCCAATTATAGTGAGCCTTGTTAACAAGACTCAGGTGTGTAAGGAGGGACCTGATTGGTTCACAGACTCAAGGCTGACCTAGGAGTCCTGGAGCCAGGATCTGATTGGTCCCTGCACTCAGGGCTCAACAGGCTGACCTGACATTGAGCTGAGGAAGAAGCCTGAAGTTCCTGCTGGGTTGTGTCACTGGCAACAGTCTTGGATTAGACATGATCTGGTGTGAGTTCCATTTTTGCCAGGAGGAACAGAATGCCATCTCCTTGTTCCCTCTATGCTTCTGCCCCTGACTAACTTGCCTGTGAAAAGCTGCTTTACACTTGTTTTTCCTTTACTTAGGACCTACCAAGTTGTTTTTTTTTTTTCCATTTCTTTCTGTACATTTACGTTTTGTGCACCTGTGTGTGTGTTGATGTGGGGGGAGGACTTGTGTGTGTAGCCCAGAGGACAGCCTCAGATGTTGTCCGTTTCCTTTGAGACAAGGTCTCTCTCAGTAAGGCTAGATTGGCTTGGCAGTGTGCTGGAGAGATCTATCAGTCTTCATTTCCTCAATGCTAGGATTACAGGGACATACCAGCTCACTCAGCATTTATGTCAGCACTGAGGATCAAGTTTAGGTCCTCATGTTGGCAAAGCAGCCACTTAACTGGCTGAGCTATCTTCCAACCCTTCCCCCCCCTTTTTTTTTTTAATTGCAGTTTTAGAAGAAGTGTTCATGCTTGGCAGCCTTCAGAATGTTTTTGTATAACTTAGATTTGAGGAACTTCACAGCACTAAGCGTTTGTAGGTGACAAAACTTCAGATTCAGGAAGGTTAAGTATATTTGATCACCTTGTATTGATTTTATGTATTCATTGTGATCAAATACCTCAGGAAACAGTAGGTGGGTGCTCAGAGGGTACATGGTTTTTGAGGTTTCAGTCTTTCATGTCAGGGAAGGTATAGCAGAACAGGTCACACCATGCTGGTCAGGAAGGAGCAAAGGAAGGGAGGATGTATTAAAAAAAAAAAAAGAGAGTTCCCCTAAGAACACTCTTCCAATGACTTCCAGCTAGACCCCTAAAGTTTCCAGAACCTACCACAATAGTTCTATTAACTAGGACCAAGCCTTCCACAATGTACTTATGAGGGACAAATGTTCAAGTCCAAAATTTCCTCTGACCCTCAAGGCAAGCTCATAACAGTGAGCCTCTATGAAACTTAAAAGTAAGCTACATACTTCCAACATACAGTGACAAGAATAAATATTTCCATTTCAAAAGGGAGGAAAGGGGGCATAGCAAGGAAAACTTTGGACCAAAATTTATCAGGCTCCCTGTCTAACATTCAGTGTATAGGGTGGTATGATGTGAACTCGTCAGGGCCTGGGAATTCCCACTTTTTATTGGTGACAATCTACATGGCCTCTCTTTAGGATTGGCCATTTTCACTGCCTGTTCTTTAGCACACATTTCATCTTCATGGAATGTAACTTCCTAAGGTCTCTTTTGTGTCTTCATTCTGCTTCATACATTTCCCTCTTAGGAGCTGCTTGCAGGGACTCCAATCAAATTGCCTGTCATCTTAGGCTGTCCTTTGAAATCTGGGTAGAAGCTTTCCATAAATCTTGCATTCTGTTTGCCTGCAAAGCCAGCATCAGGTGAACTACACCAAAGTGTGCCACCAGCTTGAGCAGTAGCCAGCTCTCTTGGCCACAGCTATAGTGAGTTCAGAGTGCTTGGGCAACTGAGTATGGTAAAACAGTTCTCAGGGACACAACTTAAAAGGTGGCTCTATGAGAGCAGGGTCCCTTAGAAAGAAAGTCTTTCAGAAGGGTTTACCTGTTCATATCTCTGAGCTTGCACTGGATAGGAGTCTGGTCAGTCTCTGAGATGCCTGCAATTTATCTTTCCATTTGTCCCATTAAAAAGAACTTGGCTTCTTTTCTAATGGTGCTAATCTCTTTAGAAAGCTATAGCTTCCTTAACCTCAACTATATGTACACTCTCTCTGACCAAACTAAAAGTTTTTCAAGTCTTTTTGTCCTGCTTTTTGCTGCCAGTTCTCACTGTAAGCCTGGCTAAAAACATCCTAGCAATAATCATGCCCCATTTAAGGCTGGACTGCCTTGATTGTTTTCTCCACTTTAAACTCAGCCTTCCACAAAGTCTCAGGACATGGACAAAAACTAGATTTTTTTTTTGCCAGACTGTAACAAACAGCCCATAGCCCGATTCCAGAGTCCTTGTTCCCATCTGAAATCCTGTGAGCACAATATTTACTGTCTGCATTTCTATGAGCAGTCTAGTCTTCTGAGCTCCTACTGGAACTGCCAGGTAAGCTCTGCTAGCATTCTAGGCTGCTTTACCAAAATTCATAATCTTCCTGTTATCCATTTCCCAAAGCCAATTAATTGCATGGAAGGTTTAATCTACAGAAACGACCCTACTTCTCTGGTTCCTATACTAGGGAGGGCATTGTGTAACAAAATATCTGACTAAACAATTAGGATTTACTTTGGTTCATGGTATCAGAGGTTTTAGTCTCTCAGGGTGGGTAGGGATGCCAGAGCATTCTATTTCAGGTGAGCCATGAAGGATCAGGAAATAGGAGAAAGGGGCCCAGGACATATTGCCCTTAAAGTCACTCACACTCCCCTATGGCCTATTTCTCCCAGCTGGGCCCTGGCTCCTAAAGTTTTCAGAACCTCCTCAAATAGCACCACCAGTAAGTAGGGTCCAAGCCTGTGAGGGACATCGTTTCATATTCAAAACATTACACCTATTAGCACTAGAATTCAGCCCTGCTCCAGTGGCTGTTCTTATTCAGAGAGCAGTGAAACATTAGTGGACAATTGAAGTTACATGGAAACGTGACAAAAATCACAGTAGATAGCCCACCTCTGAATGGAAAGAGATTTCTTAATATAACAGTATTATCTCAACTGTATTTGGAATGTAGGTCTTTTTGATAGAAACAGTGTAGATGGTAGCTCCTACATGTACAGGCTTAAAGCATACCACTTCGTTGGATTTATAGTTTGCCTATAATGATTTAACGACTTTGTAATGGTGATAAAGTCTACAAATGGGATAGACATTTCAGAGTGAGAAGAAACCCAATTCTCAAGCCTAGAATGATTTGATGGTAAATTTCTGAAGAATAAAAAAAATCTTAATATATTTGGAAAATTTTCATGGTAATACCACAGTTATACATCACTTTCAGTGTGTTGTAACTATTGCTTTTGGCATTATAATAGAAATCACCTTTAATGTGATTTTTCTTCAGTAACATCTAGATGTCTTTATGTCCAGTTATGCTGTGTATTCTTCTTAGTGTCTAGTTTTTACAATGTGAGTGAATAATTGTATAGGTCTTTAGTAGATAAGTGTGGGCACATTGCTAAGAAGCTGGCAAATATGTTATGTCATGGCCTAATACAAAGACTCTTAAACTGGCTACACAGTAGTCATCTGGGGTACTTTAAAATTCAGGCTCTTTACCCACTGTGGAATCAGAATCTTGGGGGACATGTCCTAGTGATCTGATTTTTAAATAAATCTTTTCAAAATGTGGCTTTGCAGCAGTCTTGCCTTGTACATGCATTTGAAATACTAGTCTGGTAGGCATTTTGGGAAGCTACCAGTTTATAAATAACACTTAAAAATTATTAAATGTACTGAAGTGATCTTTGAAACACCTGCCTAGGTCTGGTAACTGTACTTTTGTCCTTAATTTTCTTTTAACACATACATTTCTGATTTTCATAGAGACTGTTTATTTGTTTGGTGGCTGGGATGGAACACAAGATCTTGCTGACTTCTGGGCGTACAGTGTGAAGGAGAACCAGTGGACATGTATCTCTAGAGACACTGAGAAAGAGGCAAGTTCTCAGTCTTTTCATACATCCTTCTTAACAGCTTTGGGGGCATGAGCAGACACTGCTTTTTCTGCATGCTTAGTTTTGGTTTTTCTCTGATGTTTGTCAGTAGTAGTAACAAAAGAATTTTGAAACAAAAATACAAGTTTGATCTAAGAGCTCCTGCATTTCAGCTTTTATTTTTAGCAACTATTGGTTTGCAAGCAAATCTCTTTTGTAAAGAGGAAAAATAAATGGATATTTTATATCACCTAATGCTTAAGTTATTTTGCCCTAGAAATGTAATTGTACAATATCCTTTTTCTCGTTTCTCTTTCACTTCTTCTCTTATTTTCAGTATCAGTATTGGGGGGAGGTTGCTATTTTTTATTTATTTTCTTTGTAGTGCTAGGGATGGAACTCGGGGCCTCTTCCACTGTGTCACAATATATCTAGCCCCCACCATCTTATTTTTTTCCCCTCTGGAAAACACATGTTTTTGATATCTCAGTCCCACGCCATCTCATTATTTTAGTCCCTCGCTACTTCACTAGATTGTCATGTGCTGTGTAACAGTGCTTCAGTCAACAATGGGCATATACATGATGGTGGTCTTATGATACTATATTGTCTAGTGACATGACCATTTTTCTACAAGCAGTGTATGCTGGCATAATGATTAAATTACCTAACAATGATTTTTTTCAAAATGTATCCTCAGTCATTAAGCTATTCTTAGCAGTTTCCATAAATGATATAAAATTATATAATTAAAATTATATCTACATATGCATTTGTTTCTATATACATAAATATATAATTTTTATAATGAAAAAAAATGGCTTGGATTTGTGGCTTCGAATTAAACAAGTACACTAGTAAAATGTACTACTTTTTTCCCAAAATCTTTAGAAAAGGACTTTTATTGTATTGTTTGTCCATCAAAGTTGTTTCAGATCGTAAATGGAAAAATCGAAAACAACAAGGAGAAAGCACATGTGAAGGGAAGAACAAAAAAACCCTAATTCCAACTTCACAGATTTTTATTTGAAAGAATTGTTGCTGTGCCTTTAATCCTTGGAAGTAGAAATTTTGCTTACTTGGTTTGCTCCAGGGATTAATTACCTGGGTAATTTTTATTTATTCCAGAAGATGTTGCAGTTCTCATGTCCTTTTTTTCCTACTAAAAGTACATAAATATTTACCTTTCATTTTCAGTATTGAAGTGTCATTTTTCAGAAATGATCATTATTTTTGTCTTCAAAAAATAAAGAGGTTATCTAAAAGTCACCTAATTTATTTTTACTCAATTTTGAACTTAGGTTTGTTACATCTGTAACCATTCTACCAATAAGCCAGAATTCATCATAAAATCCTCCTTATTCCTGATTGTATCGAATTTTTGCCAGGATTCCATTGGTATTAATACTGCATCTCAAATGTCTTTTCTTATCTATTCCTTTGTTATTATTATTAGTTAGTTAAGACCTTTATTGTATGAACATATGACATATTGGTCATATTCCCATCAAGTTGTACTCTTGTGTTCTCTCTTCCCCACTCCCATTCCCTGCGGGCCCTCCTCAGTGGGGTTATTGGTATTCAGTCAACTCCTGTTGACACTCTCTCCCTCTCCCTTTTCTTCTCCCTTTTCCTTCTTCTTCCTGTTCCTCTCTTCTTGCTAGGTTGCCTAGTCTCCTCTTGTGATCCTTCTACCTCATCTTCCTGGGATTGCAGACAGGCACCACCATGCTGGGCCCCATTTTTATGGCTGAGTTTCAGTGCTTGAGGGACAGAGGTAGAAGCATTGTAAATCCGAGGCCAGCCAGGTCTACAAAGCAAGTTCCAAGCCAGCCAGGGATATACACCAAGACCCTATCTTAAAATTAATTAATTAATTAAAAATAGCTTATAGTTTGGCCTTGGTCCTAGAATAGTTATCTCTCATTACTTAAAAAACTTCGGTGTGATATAGTAATAAACAGTTATTTTCTCATGAACCTATAGGTTGCCTGAGTCATTTGTTGGTTTAGGCCAGGTCCATTTGTTTGTCTGAGAGACATTTGTCTATTGACTAATCAATCTAGTATTGCTTCAACTGGGACTACCTGGCATTTTCTATAGACTAATTGGGGCTTGTTCTGTTAAGGGGAGAGCTGCTAGGGGATGAAATAGGCATGAACAGTTCATCCAGATTGTGTTTGTGTCATTAGTGTCTAGAGTCAGTGAATGGTAGAGTGAATAAAAACAATAATAATTAGGGCTGGAGAGATGGCTCAGGGGTTAAGGCACTTGTCTACAAAGCCTAAGTACCCAGGTTTGATTCCCCAGTACACATGTAAAGCCAGATACACAAAGTAGAATTCATTTGCAAAGGCTAGAGGCTTTGCTCCTTCCTCCCCGCTCCTCCCTCCTCTCTTTCTCTCAAATAATTAAATTTTTTTAAAACAATTAAACAATTTGTCTACCTCTTTTGCTTATAGTGCAAGTTTCAAATCTCTCATGTAGTTTCAGTCTTCACCTACTTATCCACCTTATATCCTGAGCTTATTTGCCAGCTGCATCTGTCATTCTGGAATGATTCTGCTTTCTCATTTGTCCCCTTTGGTGGTGCTTCTCTTCTGTAAGGTTAACAAAGGATTCCACTCCCAGTTTCAACCTAGAAAATATCTGCATTTTTTTTTAAATTCAGACTTCGCATGCTTTGTGAAGCCAGCAGAATTTAAAACTTCCTTTGGTGTTCTCATTTAACCCATTTAGTTTTTTAAGGGATTACTGCAATGACCATTGTTTACCTACCTAGAATCTGAATGCTTTAAGGGCATGACTCTTAGCATTTTAGAATTGATGCGTTTTAAGGATGTGATTACATATACTTACTGTTGTAGTCATCCACATGCCGCTGTGATGAATCTTCAAACCAGGTACAATTTGGGGGAGGAAAGTATTTATTGAAACCACAGATTGAGGGGAAGTTCCATAACAGTGAAAGAGGCTGGCCCTCTTTCACAGGTCTGAGCAGAGAGAGAAAAATCCATCACCAACACCACACACAGAACAGGAAACAGGCAGGAGGGCCAAGGAGAGAATTTCTTCCCCTTTATATAGCGCTAGGGTGGGGTCCTGCAACCCTATCCCAGACTTAATGGCTTCCTGAGTCTCTGGAATTTCCTTCCTGCACTGCCACACAGGAAAGGATGTTTACTTCTACCTCCTTTGAGCTTCCTTGCATCCTGCCTCCTACTGAGAGGCTGCCTTCCTGTGAACATCCTCAGAGACCCACCCAAGATAATTAAAAAGATCAAGTTGACAACCATACCTATCACACTTACCTTTTAGTAAATGAAAATAAGTTAAATGAAAAGTTAGTGCTGGAGAAAAGCAAAAGAATGATAAATACAGAATTCAGGAGAATGGCTCTTTTGGTGTGGGGCTTCACACAGGACTTGAAAGGTAATGCTGGTGTTTTGCTTTTGCTTCTAGGCTGGTGGTCGCAACTTAGATAACTTATCTGTGTGTGTGTGTGTGTGTGAGAGAGAGAGAGAGAGAGAGAGAGAGAGAGAGAGAGAGAGAGAGAGAGAGAGAGAGAGAGAGAGAGAGAGAGTGTGTCTTGCTAGGTAGGACTGCCAGGCCTCAAGGCTCACCTTGAATTCTGTACTACCAACCCCCATGGTTCCACCTCCACTATGCTGGTATTACAAGCATGTGTCACCATAGCCAACGTATTCCATTGGTTTTTTATTGTATTTATTTTGTTATTGGGTGTATTTGTGAAAGCGTGTGGAGGTCAAGAGTACTACTTTCAGATTAGCCTTCACCTGTCTATCTCATTTTTGAAGCAGAGTTTCTAGCTCTGGATTTTCTGTTCTTTGCTGTACTACCATGAGTACCAGGGAATTCGGTTGGTGTTAGTGAGGGTGCTAGGATTACAGAAGCCTGCCACAGCTTGCAGTTTTTTATATGTGCTCTGAGGATCAAAATACTCCAGCTCAAACTTTACCTACTGAGCCATTTCCCCAGCCCAAGTCTATTGTTTTTATGCAATATAGGTATGTTATAATATTTGGAATGCAGTTAAAAATGGCAGAATGTTTTGAGGAGAACACTGTTTCTATTATTTTGAAGCTATTATAGATAAATAACATGATGATTCATTGTTGAAGCTCAGATTTATTAGAGCTTATTATTTCGTTATATACATACAAACAAAACTAATTGGCTTACCTGTGAATTGAATAATAATGTATGGCTGTAGCTTAAATATTCATTATTTCTAAAACTGAACTGTTAAATTTTATATATCTGTTAAACCAGTAGATACAAGTTATTGTAAATAATATCACAGAGAATGTATTTTCAGAGTGTAATAATTCAGTCAAAAAGCAAAATTAATTTCATCACTTTGATTTACTTAAATAATTGTCTAGTTAAAACCTTTAGGGAATTGAAAACTGAAAGAATGGCTGACCTCTTTTTTTCTTAAATATATATTTATTATCCATAATGTGTTACATTATTCAGTGGGCAAACAATGAGTTGTTATCCCCAATTCCCCAATGCCCCCCTCCCCATCCCCAATCAGCTGGATATCCTCCTCCGTGTACCATCTGCATCAGTCCTTGTGGCAGGGGACCCTGGATAGCCTAGTACTCAGCCCGATCCTCCTGGCCCAAGTGTGCTGTTGTTGAAGGGTAATGGCTGACCTCTTAAGAAAATAATTTTAAAAGTTTTTATATAGATATTCAAGTAAGTTTTCATAGGTTTGAAACAAATGTATTGTTCTTCAAAGTAGTTAATAAAATCTTTTTTTTAAGGGCTGGGAAGTAGCTCATTGATAGAGGACTTGCCTGGTATATGCAGGGCGCTGGGTTCATCAGCACTGCAGACAACAAAAAAGAAAGCCATTTGTATTAGTCCCAGGCTAACTTCAGGCCAGTGATGTTATTAATACAATGAGATTCATAGCAAGAGATGTCTTGGAAAAGGCATCACTATGGCTTTTCATTAAAGAGGAAGGTTTGGAGTTGGAGAGATGGCTCTGGGGTTAAAGGTATTTTCTTGCAAAGCCTCACGGCCCAGGCTTGATTCCCCAGTACCCCACGTAAAGCCGGATGCACAAGTGGCATTTGCATATGTACTTCTGTTTGTGGTGACAGGAGGCCCTCGTGTGCCCATCCTCCTTCCCCTTCCCCTCAGTTCCTTCCCCCTCTTTATAAAGGAAGATGAGGGACCAAGCATAGCGGTATGCTCCTTTAATCCCAGGATTTGGGAAACTGAGGTGGGAGGAGCACAGTGAGTTTGAGGCCAGCTTTGGGGCTACAGAGTGAGTTCCAGGTCAGTCTGGGCTACAGTGAAACCCTACCTCAAAAAAGACACCCACCCCTCACCCCCCACCCCCCTCCACCAAAAAAAAGGGAAGGTTAGAAAATGGTCTTTACACATACATATACACACATATGTAAATACATATTTAAAGACATGTCTGACTTTATTTCTGATTTTGTTCATGGGAATTACAGAGTTAAAAGAAATTAGACATGGCTTTCCTTCTTACTGGATTTTTACTTTTACTAGTTCTCAACCCTTACGGTTATCAGGATTAAACAAAAACTTAGTGTTTTCTCAGATTATTTGGGTTCTATTACTATGTTAGAAATGAAAATGAATCTTTAAAATTTATCAATTCAAAATAACAGTAATAAACCCATTTATTACATGTTAACATAAAATTTTTTGTTAATAATGGCTATTCCAAAAATTTTGGTGAGAAGAGTGGCATTGTTTTTGCTTTTTTATAAATATCTTTAATGTCTATGTTAGTCAAAACCAGCTAGATTCTCATGTCTATATTTACATTTATTTTTATGACATGTTGTTTTACATGAAATAAATGAAGAAACGTAGACCTGATATAGATGTTCGTTTGGAAGGACAGTGATTCTTCAATAGTTTTTCCAGACAGTTGCATATGTTTTTCTTTGTTTCCATGCCCCACATTGACAAATAATTGTGTCTTAAAGGTAGTTGACATGTAGACTCTGAAACCTATCACCTAGCTATTTATGTTCTGTTGTGTTAAAATCCATTAGTCTATTTTTTGAACAGATTTTTTTAAACCTATGCATGCTTTTTTACTTATTGGTCACTTGAAAAATGGTTCATTTCTAAGTGGCATATTTTATTATACAATATCCAAGAAAACACATTTGTTAATATTACTGAAAGTCTCAATAGAAAAGTCTTAATTTGTGCATTATATCATGGGCAAGGTGGAAAAGGATTTTGTTGGTTTTCCTTCAACTTTGATGTGCTTTCTTTGTTCGTTCTTCCCCTCCCTTCCCTCCCTCCCTCCCTTCCCTCCCTCCCTCCCTCCCTCCCTCCCTCCCTCCCCCCCCTCTCTCTTTCTTTCTTTCTTTCTGAGGAAATGCCTGTCATAACTGTAATTTCTGAATATCATCCTTTGATAATCAGTAGTAATTCTCACAGGTACATAGAGTTCAATGGGGATAACCACTGCATGAGTTTACAATTCAGAAAACTGTACAAGTAGTTTTTCTTGAGGTAACTGTTCTACACTTAAATGTCATTGTTTTACAGTTTTTAAAGTCCCTTTAATGTTTAACTGAATTAGAAGGTAGCTGAATTTGCATCTACCTTTGCATTCAGGCTTGCTATATGCTAAAACCTCTGGAAGATTTCACATACATTTATAGAGAGAGAATTCACAGACAGATGTTTCCCTAAGTGTTTTTGTAAAATAACTTTGATCTTAGATTCTGCTGTGTCCAGTCCCTATCCCTATAGTTATCCCAATACTGTCCAGCATTGTCCTTGATAGGCATTCCATTATCATTTTGCAGTTCCCCGGCCCTGACTGAGCTAGGGTTCAACCATGATCTTAGATTATGTTTGGTGTCATGCTTCTTTAGTTTAGAAGAGATCTCCACTTTTTATTTTTTTGTAACTTTGAAGTTTTTGAAGAGTACAAGGCAGTTCTTTTGTAGACAATCCTTCAACTGGGGTTTTCTCAGGATTGGGTATAGTTAATGAATTTTTAATAGGTATTTCACATAGGTGATATTGGCTCCTACATGTATCATATCTGGAGACACATTATATCATTATATCAGCTGTTGTCTCTGGCCACTTGGTTAAGGAGGTGCATACTGCATTTTGCCACTCAATAATAACTAATCTGTAGGGAGACTATTTTAAGAATATGAACATATCTAGTTAATGATCAGACTTTTGCCCCTTTAACATGTTAGTTATCATATTATATTCCTACTAGCAATGTTGCTCTAAATCTTCTTTCCCCAGAGAGTTTCTCCCCTCCCTTTGATCCTTTGTCAAAAATCAATGATCTGGGGCTGGAGAGATGGATAGTGGTTAAAAGGTAGTTGCCCCAGAGCCTAAGGACCTGGGGTTCTCCGGTACCCACATAAACCAAATGCACAAGGTGAGGCATGCATCTGGAGTTCGTTTGTGGTGGCTAGAGACCCTGGCGTGCCCAAACACTCACTTTTGCATTCTCTCCCCCCCCCCTCATCTGCTTACAAGTAAATAAATACATTTTGAAAAAATTTATCATGTAGATATGTCTTTCTTTTTTTTTTTTTTTTGACCTCTTTTGTTTCACTAGATTTTGGCCTCTGCTTATACCAGTAGGACACTTTGATTAGTATAAACTAGGTAAGATAAGAACTCTGTTCTTTTTCCAAATTATTTTGGTTCTTCTAGATCATTTACATTTTCATTTCAATTTTATAATTATTTTGTTAGTTTCTTAAACTGTTGGGATTATGGTGGGAAATATGAACCTGCTCAGAACTGAGAATGGGCACACCAGGGCCTCCAGCTGCTGCAAATGAACTCCAGATGCATGCACCACTTTGTGCATCTGGCTTTATGTGGGCCCTAATTAGGTATTGCAGGCAAGTGTTTTAATTGCTAAGCCATCTCTCCAGCTCATAAGAACAGTTCTTTTTTTTCTTTTCAAGATAGGGTCTCGCTCTAGCTCAGGATGACTTGGAACTCACTCTGTAGTCTCAGGGTGGCCTTGAACTCACAGTGATCCTCCTACCTCTGCCTCCTGTGTGCTGGGATTAAAGGTGTGCGCCCAGCCCAAGAACTGATGTCTTTTTTTTTTTTAATTGCAAGCAGAAAGATTCAGATTGGGCACACCAGGGCCTCTAGCCACTGCAAACGAACTCCAGATGCATGTGCCACTTTGTACATCTGACCTTACATGGGACTGGGGAATTGAACCTGGGTCCTTAGGCTTTGCAGGCAAGCACCTTAACCACTGAGTTTCTCTGCAGCCCCAAGAAATTATATGTTAATGGTATTGAATCTTCTAATCCATAAGCATGGTTTAATTTCCATTAATTTTTATCTTCATTACCTCTCAGTTCTTTGGAGTTTTTAGGTTAGAAATCTTGGCTATTTTTAACTAAACTTATTCCAGAGTATTTTATTTTTGTGTGTGTATTTTTATAAATGGAATTTCAGTTTTCTAATTTTCCATTTGGTGTTTTAAAAATATTAAATCCTTATTATATCATTTTGCCAGGTCCATTTATTATAATCATGTTATATGTGAATAGGGATAGTTTCACTTTTTTTCATCATAACTTTTTAAAATTTTATTATCTGATGTGTTGTATTTCACTGCTGTGCCCTTACAGAGCAATATGAAATAGATGTGGTGAGACTAGACATCTCAGCCTTCAGATTTTAGTAGAATGACATTCTGTGTGTTAACATTTAGTGGCAGATTAGGTCTCAGATTGAAGCAGTTTATTTCTGTTCCTGTTTTGCTTTGGAATGAACATATATGAACCTTATCAAAACATTTTATTGTATTTTCCCTTGTTTATTTTGTTAAAGTGGCAAATTACCATGATAATTTTCTGTTGTAAAATCCATTTTACATTCCCAAGATAAACCCCTTTTAATTATGAAATACCCATTTCCAATATTGCTAGTTTCTATAAGTGTTTAATAAAATTATTCAGTACAGATCTCTGAGTCTGTAATTGTCTTTGTATAGTAAGATTTTAAATTATGAATTCAATTTTGAAGTAAGTGTAAGGACTTTATTTTACTCTTAGTTACATTTTTAAGGGTTATGTTCACATAAAATATCTACATATTTTTATTCATCAAATTTTTACCTACACATTTAACTGTTGTCAGATTGTAATTATTTCTCTTAATAGAACTTTTTTTTTGTAATTTCTAGTAAAACTAGTGATATTTCTGATTTTATTTCTGATATGGCAATTTGTATTTTCTCTCCCATTTTGAATTTTTTTTACTTTGTTAGTGATTTAAAATGCTATCAATCTTTTATAAAGAGACTTTATCTAGATTTTTTTCTTTCTATTGTCTCTATTCTAATTTTGTTTTTTTTCTTTAATAATATTAGTGATAATTTAACTGAAACAAGAATCTATACTATTCTACTTAAAGTTAAAATTTCATCCTCTAGGAAATAAGGCATAGATTTGTTTCATATTGCTCCAATTTTGTTTTTGAGACCTTCTAATCATAGAGGGATCCTCTTAAATAAAATTTTCATTCTCTCCACCAACATCTTGATAAAAATCTTTAAAAATAAGTACTAAAATAGTAATTTGTATGAATAAGAAAGCATAGATTCCAATCAGCTTAATTTTTGAAGTACTATCACTAATTGTCAGTTATTTTTCTGCTTAATATTACTTTATTAAATCACAGTAATTTTACTGTTATTCTTCTTGTCATACTGCTTCATTTTGTTCTTTCCTGCTCTAGAAACTTACTGTAGTTGTTTTTTTAATTGCCTGCAGATTATGCCATCTGCTGTTACTCAGCAAACTTTGTTTCCTACACTACAATCCTGTTATTTCTTAGTAGAAACTCTGTCTTAATTGCATATTACCAAATGTAGTTTTGGTTTTGTTTCTCATCCTCTGGAAAAAATGCAAAAGTCAGGGACTTGATGAATAATTCAGACCTTCCTTCCCCCCTTTTTTGAGGCAGGATCTCACTCTAGCTAGACTAACCTGGAACTCACTATGTAGCTTAGGCGGGCCTAGAACTCATGACAATCCTCTTATCTGTTTCCAGAGTGCTGGGATTATAGGCATGAGCTGCTACACCCACCTAGATTCTTCCAGTTTTGAAATTCACTGATTCTAATTATTCTTGGAAATACCTGTTCTGTGCTTTGATAGGAAATGTAAGAATGTTTTTAAAGATCATACATGCCTTAGAGTAGATTGGCATGTGATAGGGAATTGCTCTGTGTCCACAGTGACTCAACCTGCACTACAGTATGTGGTAGAAGCTGTATTACTCTTATGGACAAGCTCGTCTGTCTGTCCTGGGAGGTGCTGGCATCATTAGGGTGGTTTGTGTCTCCTACTGCTAGTGCTACTTTCGTAGAGATGTAAGTCTAGTGTTGGGCCTACATGAGTCTTGGAGAAAATCTTTTTTTAGTGTAAAAAATGTTTTGCATTTGCACATGGTGCTTGCACATGTGTGTAGTTCAAAGGTTGACATGAGTATCTTCAATTGTTTTCTACTTGATTTTACTACGTAGAGTCTCACTTGATCCCAGAGCTCACCACTTTGGCTGGTATAGCTAGCCAGCTTGCCTTAGGGTTCCCCTGACTGTGCCCCCCCCCCCCAAGGCTAGGATTTACAGGCTTGTTGACACACCTGGCCAGCATTTATGTGGGTGCCGGAGATCACAGGTAAGTGTGCATGCTTGTCCAATGAGATCTCCCCAGCTCTGAGCAAATTTTTCAATGGAATTTAACCCAAAAAGGACATAGAACTTTATTTTTTGCTATTTATTCTTTGACCCTGTTTCTCTTTTCCTTGGCCTACAGAGTGGTCCTAGTGCCAGATCATGCCATAAAATGTGCATTGACATTCAGCGGAGGCAGATCTACACATTGGGACGTTATTTGGATTCCTCTGTGAGGAATAGCAAATCTCTGAAAAGTGACTTCTATCGTTATGACATTGACACAAACACTTGGATGTTACTGAGTGAAGACACTGCTGCTGATGGTGGGCCGAAGCTGGTGTTTGATCATCAGGTCTGATTCACAATTAAATATTGTGGAATTAATTAGTGCTCAGTAATTTCTGCTCTTGGGGGTTTATTTTTGATGCTACATGGAGTTACTTAAAGTGACAACACTTCTGATAGTTGTGGTGGATAATAATAATAGAATTACCTAAGTAAGCATAGTTATTCTTTAAGCTTTTCTTCTTTGGTGTGGGGAAAAAATAGTATTGTATATTAACATCTCAGATGGCAATTGTTAACTTATAAAAGCTTTTCTATGGAGATTAGATTTAACAATATTAGGAAAAACAAATTGAGGTTGGTTTTAAATATACATAAATCATAACAATTACAACTTGTCCTGTAAATATTTTTTATTTTGCTTTCTTGGAATAAATGTAAAATAATTTTATGGTAAGTTTTGAAATCTAGAGATTTCCTTCCAAATAGACTGAAATATGCTTAGTTTAGTTTGTGATCAGAAACTTGATACAAACCTAGGTAGGAATTTTCACACATACTAGATTATATCTAACTCAGCACCAATGGAAGTTGGTAGACAAGAGTATACATAGTAATATTGTAAGCCACTTCAATATTAGCATGGATGTGACTCTGTCATTGCTGTCATCTGTCTTTGAATACTTTTATCAGTTAGGTCGGCTAAAACAAGTCACATTGAATTTTCTTGGCAGTTTTACTTGGCTCAACCCATTTGTTCCAGTTTTTGGAGTATGGGGAGAAAATGACTTATGAAAATCCACTCTTCTATATCAATGATAGCATTATTTAGTACTTACGAAATAGAAGGTAGGGATTGAATTTTGACAGCATTCAAGATCTGAAATTTTATATAGGTGCTAAAACCCATCTTTATTTATTGTGCCTTTACAGATTATTGTTTCTTAGTTCAAAACTATCCTACTTCTGTATTTCTGTTACACCATAATTGCTATAAAGGGTAGTAAGAGTAGTAAGGAAGAGTTAAACTATCAAGCTAGCAGTAGGTAGGAAATCAGAAGTACTAGTACTTCTCAGATTGAATTTGGAATTTCTACTGGCTCTATAGAATTCAGCTCTGTAAAGCTATGCACACCCTTCCTAAGTGTTGTTCATATATAAAATAACAACTCCAAGGGGTGAAGCTGGTTCTGATTTTTAAAAAATAGAACATTGGCAGGTAACATTGTCAGGGAGCCATTTATCCTATTGATCCCCAGGGCTTTTATATTTCTTTTACAAAAATGCTTGTGCCCTTTTATAGGTTGAAAACAAGAGCTTAAGGTTAGTCTGACTATAGTGCATAGAGCATTCTTGTGTGTAACATTTGTCTCTCTAGATCTCGATAAAATAGGATGTTATTAAATAATGCTTCAAGTGATTAGATGATACAGCAGAACAATGGGGGTGAAGAAACCAGGATTTCAGCCCTCATTCAGCTAAATAGCCAGCTCTGTGCTGCTGAGAGGCCAGCCTTGGTATAAACCTCCATTTCTATTTCATTTCATGCCAATAAAGCTGTAAACTGGTACTTACTAACTTGTGCTCATGACATTCCAAAAATTATTTGTGGCTGTCATGCTGCTTTAGGATTTATGTTCAAATGTGAGAAATATGCAGAAACCCGGAGACTTGTTTAAAAGTTATTTTGCCATTTTGAATCTTAATATAAAAACATTGAAATTCAAAAACTTGGATTTCTAATGAACATATGGCAGCTAGTTCTCAGACTTGCCATGCTGTTGCTGTGCTTGATTTTCAGGAACAATGAGAATCAAAAAAGAGTTTTTAAAAAAACATATGTGAATTACATATTCAGCCAAAGTAGGAGCCAAAGAAAGCACATAGCTCCCAATTCCTTGTAAGTTTAACCAAAAAACACTGAAATGCCAGGTATGTTGGTTACGGAGAGAGTCAGTCACGGATCCCTGGTCCCCTGCAGTTGAGCCTGTCTCACTGGCCAGCAGGAGACAGGCCCCATGAGGAAAAGGTGAATGCGCAGCCGGAGCCCCACATACACTCGCAGCTGGGAGAAGTGTCCGAGCAGATCTCAAAACTTTATTCCGGTATCCAACCTTATATACAATCCAAGGATGCATTGTATTGCCATAACTCTTTCACAAGGGGGCTCAGGAAACAGGAACACAGCCAAGGGAACTCAGGCAGCAAAGCTTATTAGCACTTCTATCACCTCTGCCTCAGGGGACACAGGTGTGCCCCCACGCCCGGTTTCTTTCTAACTTAGTTCAAGGTTACTAAAACTTAGTTCAAGGTTATTCAGCTAGGCTGGGGCACAACAAGGTACATGTGCTAAACCCCAGAACAGTGCATGGGGAGAGCTTCAAGTGCAGAGTGAGCAGAGCCTTGTGGTGGTACATGGCAGTGGAGGGTGTCAAGACCAGTGCAGCTCCTGGGGGGAAAGTGCCAGAAAGACCAGAGCTAGTAGACTTCAAAAACACTTTTCTGAAAGGGAAGAAAACACTGACAGATGGGGACAGTGGCTCCTTTTATAACAGTGAATAAACTAGGGAACCCAAAGCATTTTGAGGTAGACTCCCTCTAAACCAGATGAAACACATAAAGAGGCCATGCCTCACCAGACAGCCATCTTGTGAAGAAACTGTTCAATTCAGTAATACCAGAGGAAGGAAGACTCCTTCTTCCACAGGAACCCTTGGAAGATCACTGGATTTAGGGGAAAACAACTCACTTTAAGAAAAAATGTACAGGGGTTGCCAAATGGTAAGAGCAGGTGAAATGACTTGTAATACAGAAAAGAAATTGAAGAACAACATCACTTTCAGAAATGAAGAGCAGTCTATGAGAAGCATTAGAATAGGTATTATAGCATAAGAATATGGGCTGGGTGGTTGGCTCAGTTAGTAAAGTACCTGTTGCTCAAGCATGAGGACCTGAGTTCTGGTCCCCAGCAATCATGTAAAAGCCAGTAATAGTGACAAGTGCCTGTAATCCCAGTGTTGAGGAGGTAGAGACACAGGAGGATCCTTTGGGCTTGCTGGCTAGCTAGTCTGGCTGAATTGGTGAGCTCCAGTTCAGTGAGGGCTGGAAAGATTGCTCAGCAGTTAAGGTGCTTGCCTGCAAAGCCTGACAACCTGGTTTGATTCCCTGGTGCCCCCGGTAAAGCAGGTGAACAAAGTGGCACATGCATATGGGGTTTGTTTGCAGCGGCTGAAGACCTTGGTGCACCCAGTCTCTCTGTCTGTTTCTCTTCTATTTCTCTCTGCTTGCAAATAAATAAAATATTTTAAAAATAAGATGGAGAATAATTAAGGAAGACACTGGACATTGACCTCCGGCTTCCAAAGACACATGTATGGACCTTTGTACATATGTACAAGAGGCCCTAGCATGTGTACACATGCAATAAATAAATAAGTAATTTTAATAAAAATGTTTTTAAAAGAAAATTAGTAAAATAAAAAAGATAAGTCAAAAAGATAGTTTTTAAACTTTTATGAAGGATATTGCATCCTGACAAAGAAATTTCTAAGAATTCTAAAATTTGATAGTGAAATAAAAACCTCAATAAATTGATCAATAAACAAGAGAGATATGCTTCTAAATTAGTCAATTAGTAAGCTGAAATTATGAGAGAAAAGTTAAACAGAAGTCCTAAGGTCTTCTTCCAAAAAGAAATGGAAGCAAAAACTCAAAAGAATGAAAAAAAGTTTCCATAGTGAAGAAAGGCATCATTTTCAGATTGAAAGCAGGTAGCATGAAAATACAGGTGGGATGAAAAAAACAGCACAACTCCCTACTACAGTAGTTCCTTGATAAAATTTCAGAGAAAAGCTTTTGTGGATAAATAATATATTGGCATAAGTGATTTTGGAGGTTTGTAGAAAAGAGGGTGTGGTGGTTGGATCCTTACAATTTTTATAGCAAAATCATGAGGTTTGTGAGAAGAAAATTATTTTGAACCTCACTTAAGTCTTGCCAGTTTTGTGTTCCTGTGATAGGACAGTGGCTGTCTACTATTTATTAGATTTTAGAAATTAAAAATTAAACCTGATACAGTAGATGAATAGTTTTCCAACTTTTGGCTTATAAAATTTCTTGAAAATTCATATGACAAAAACATTATGACAGTTTATCATTAGATTTTCATAAACATTTTTCAGAGATTAAAAACTATATAACAAATGAAAATGATACCAAAAGTGAAGAGCAAACCATTAAACTGGTGAATAGTATAAAGATTGCTGGAGTGATTGAAATTTATTCAAAAATTGATCCTTAGTAAAACCATATCCTAATTCAGGGGTATGTAGTGGAGGAAATAAAATTATTGGCTTTGTGTTGTTTGTCAGCATATGAAAAGAAATCACCATGCTAATAAAGTGCTCCTCCTCTCTTGAATTTGTTTGGACAGATATGCTAGTAATAATTACCAAGAAAAGATCTACAGCCCTAGTAACAAATGAGAATGTCACATCAAACCTAAACTTTAAAATCACAAAGGAAAGAGACACTTGCTTTGCAGCTCTGTGAAGTGGAATCATAGTAGCTTCTAATAGGAATGACCATTAGTTGAATCTGTGAATTTATGAAGGAGGAGATAATCTCACTTGGTGTGGGTTCCCAGGAATTTAGAGAGATTTGAGCCTTAAGTATTTAGGGCACAGCAATGTGGCCCAGCTTTGGTGATGCCCTGGACAGGTACAGTGGCTGTGTGGAGCCATGCTCAGTCCTCTACTATTAAAGAGTGGAAGTATTTCCTGTGGAATGCCAAGGATCTGAAAACTTTGGCATCTTTAGTCTTTCAATCATAATACACACTTCATTTATGGAAGTTTGGGGAAATCTGAGAGATAGTAAATGAAGATCTTTTTAGTTATAGATTAAAATTAACATGTTAGAATCTTGTGTAATCGTTTTTTTTGTTTGGTTGGGTTTTTTGTTTGTTTTTTGTTTTGGTTTTTCGAGGTAGGGTCTCGCTCTAGTCCAGGCAGACCTGGAATTCACTATGTAGTCTCAGGCTGGCCTTGAATTCATGGTGATCCTCCTACCTCTGCCTCCCGAGTGCTGGGATTAAAGGCGTGCGCCACCACACCCGGCTTGTAATCGTTTTTAAATAGCCTTTA
Source organism: Zapus hudsonius (assembly GCA_004024765.1). Taxonomy (NCBI): domain Eukaryota; kingdom Metazoa; phylum Chordata; class Mammalia; order Rodentia; family Dipodidae; genus Zapus; species Zapus hudsonius. The sequence continues at coordinate 25,296 of PVHP010003525.1, forward strand.
AAATACTAAAATATTGTTGTTAAAAATATTTTAAAAGGGGCTGGGGGCTAAGGTGCATGCCTGCAGAGCCTAACTACCCGAGTTTGATTCCCCAGTACCCAGTAAAGCCAGATGCACAAAGTGGCCCATGTGTCCGGGATCTGTTTGCAGTGGCTAGATGCCCTGGCATAACCATTCTTTTTTTCTGTCTCTCTTCTCTCTCTGCTTGCAAATAAATAAGTTTATGTTTTTTAAAGGGGGGCAGGGGCTGTGAAGATGGCTCAGTGGTTAAAAAGGGCAAGCCAGCCCGCCCAGGGTTTAATTTCCCAGTTCCCATGTTTGGGACCCTGCTGAGAGGCATGGAGGACACAAGGTTAAAGGAAAGTTGAGACTGGCCTAGAACCCCAATAATCTCATCCTGAGACTGCCAGGAGTTCGACTGACTCCTTACCTCCCCAACCTCCAGCCACCAGGCAGGCCCCAGCAATCTCTGATAAGCCCAGGCATTTCAAGGCCTGACTTTACTGAAGTTCACATAATTCAGCACTTTCCCCAATCTAATAAACGAGCTATTCACTGTAACTGTCTCCTGGGTGGCTATGCCCATTGTGTTCACCACTGTCCCAAGACTTTGCCCACCCAGCTCTGTGAATGAACAGGGGGTCAGTGCACAATGACACCCCCCCAAGTAATCCACAGTACCACATCCATGTAAAACCAGACACAAAAGTGTCACACGTGTCTGGAATTCGTTTGCACCAGAAGAGCCCTGTACATACAAGTGTGCACACAGGCACACACATAAAAAATTGTATGACAGAAGCAATTTGGTGGGAGAAAAGAATCAAACATATCAGCTAGTACCTGTGCTTCACAGTATAGATGTTTTGTGTATACAGTTTATTCTTGAAATAGAAATTTCACTTCTGTTTAGTATCTAATTTCCAACTTGTATTCTTTGAAATGGAATTTGATTCTTACTAGTTGTGACAGGTGACTGTTTTCTCACATACTATTTTATGGAACACTATAATTTGGATTTAAAGAAAATTTATAATGTAAAGGGGGATAGAATTCTTCATACTGTAGAAGACATGTTGGAGTCAGATTAATACAAATATCTCTGTTTGAATGTTTTATTAGCACAATTTCCAGGGTTTTATAAAATGAACACAGAGGCATAGTTAGCACCATCAGTCTCATTTGCATATTTGTTCGCTTATTAAATAACAGTAGTAGAATACATTCTTAGAATTAAAAGAAGAAAATATTTCTAAGGAGGGCATAGTCATGGTCACACCATACTCATATCATAGAATATGATCAGTATTCAGTATATCATGTATCATTGATGACTTTGGCAAAAATTAAGCAGTATCATAACAGAAAATTCTTTGACGTAGTATATATCACATTCATTGGGACAAATAGAAACCTAAAGCTATTTAAAAACATATCCTGAATTTCTGTCATGTAGTGAACAGTATTACAATATATGTATATATAATAATTAAGGGGTGGTATTTAGTGTAATTATGGGAAACTTCAATCTTTTCTTTGTTTTTGAGAATGTAAAAGTTACACATTGGGCTCATCTTGGTATATATAACAGGAACAAACTAAACCTATTGGATCTGTTGGCTTGTTCTCAGATGTGTATGGACTCAGAAAAACACATGATCTACACTTTTGGTGGTAGAATTTTGACCTGTAACGGCAGCGTAGATGACAGCAGAGCCAGTGAACCACAATTCAGTGGGTTGTTTGCTTTCAACTGTCAATGTCAAACCTGGAAACTTCTTCGAGAGGACTCCTGTAATGCTGGGCCTGAGGACATCCAGTCTCGAATAGGACACTGCATGCTGTTCCACTCAGTAAGAATATTTTGTCCATTGCATTGTGATATTTTGTCATGTGCACCTTTATAGAAAAGAAATAGTAGCATCTTGGATCCAAGCTGAGCCAGAGGCTCACCTTGAGTTTTAGGCCAGCCTGGGCTAGAGTGAGATTACACCTCAAAAGATAGAGAAAGGGGCTGGAGAGACGGCTCAGCAGTTAAGATGCTTGCCCGTAAAGTCTAATGACTCAGGTTGGATTCTCCAGTGCCCATGTAAAGCTAGATGTACAAAGTTGTGCGTGTATCTGGAGTCATTTTGCAGTGGCTGGAGGCCCTGGAGCACCCATTCTCTTGTCTCTCTTCTCTCTTTTCTCTCTGCTTGCAAATAAGTAAAATAATTTTTAATTACAGTACCATCATCATACCAAACCAAAACAAAAGTAACTTAATATTCTATAGCACTTAATCTACATTCATTTTTCCTAATATACTGAAAAATGGCTTTTCAAATTTGGTTTGTTAAAGTCAGGATCCAAAAGTATTTCTATACATTATATTATATCTCTTTAAATTTCCTTTAATCTATGATAATACTCATATGTTCTTCCCAAACACATACTACTTACTTGCTCCTCCCCCCCAAACCAAATAATTTGTAATCTACAATGCCTCACATTGTCATTTTGCCTGATTGCATCCTCATAGTGTCATTTAGTGGCTTCTATAAACTAGTAGTTATATCCAAAGGCGTGAATTATATTCACTATACTTTGGAAAGCCAAGAGGGAGCATTACAATACCACTTCATAAATAGTATCTGCAAAATAATCAAGAGGCATTTAATGTCTATTTGTCATACTTTTGATATGTTAGTGGGTTTAGGTCACTGAAGCAGGAAGATTTCAAGTTTGAGGCCAACTTGAGCTACATAGCAAGTTCTGGGCCAGTCTGGAATACATAACAAAGCCCTGTCTTAAAAATCTGAGTGAATGAATGAATGAATGGTAATTCTTTTATTGATTTTCATATAAATGAATGTAGATTTGCAGTTAATCAGTGAAATGCTTTTAGTGTAATTATGGGCTTATGAAGTTTATATATATATATAATGTTTTCAAATCATTACTGTCTTTATTCTCTTTGAGGCTAACTTTAATCTTTGACCAGTAGGAGCTTCCTCACCCATATATACAGATTTCTTTTTCATTAATAATTAAATTAATTGTGAGTTCATACTGATAAATTCAGTGCAAATTAAAGATTTTTTTTTTACTTAATGACTTTGATTTTGTATTTGTGTATCTTTGAAGGTTAGCATCTTATAACAAGGATATTGCATTATTTGTTTTATCTATAAAACATTATAGACTTGTAGAACTTAACAACACAATCATCTATATACTACTAAGATTGATTTCTGATTATTTTTTGATGGAGTTAGACCACTAACAATGAAGTCAAAAAAAGGTGAATTGAAAATCACTACAAATGTTCTGTACAATCATGAGTCCAGGTGGTCATATCTTTATATAAAGATAAATTTATTTATGTTTTTCCAAGTTTATAAATTTCATTTTGTTTTTTAATTAAAATAAAAGCATACATAGTTATTAATGAAACTACAACTAAATGAAGATAGCTTTTAGAGAGCTCTGGGTTTTTTAATTTTAATTTCTTTTTCTTTTATTCATGTGTGTGTATGTAGTGTGCATAAGTGTTTTTATATTCATGTGGGCACATGTAACTTTGCATCCAGAAGTGTGTATGCATGGGTACATATGAATGTATGTGCATGTGGAAACCAGAGGTCAACATCAGATGTCTCCTCAGTTACTCTCTACCTTATTTCTGAGGGTCTCTCACTGAACCCAGAGCTTAAAGTTTTAGACTAAAATATCTAGCCAGTAAGCCCTGGGAATTTCTTCCCTGTCTTGGCTGGGATTACAACCATGCATGACCATGCCCAGCATTTACATGGGGGCTCGGATCCAAACTCAGGTCTTCATACTAGGCAACAAGCACTCTCCAGCCCGAACTCTCGGTTCTCCTTCCCCCCCTCCCCCGCTCCTTTGTGTTTTGGTTTATACACATATTCATATTCTCTTCGTGTGTGTTTCTCACACATACCCATAGTCAAACCAGATATTACTTAAGTCCTTCTTCCACAAAGGCAGTAAGCTTACCATTCTACTTTAAGAAGATGTCTTAGAGAGTAGAGTGCCCATTAGTAGGGTATAGAGAACTCCTACTTTCCTCCTTGTTCCAGTACAGTGCTGGTGCTCAGCATCTATGATGAAGTACTTCTGTGGAGGTTTAAGTTTTAAAACAAGCATTCTAATTTCTTCATGGAAGTTTCAATTTTTTCTTTTTTTCTCCTTTTTCAGAAAAATCGTTGTTTATATGTATTTGGTGGCCAGCGATCTAAGACCTATTTGAATGATTTCTTTAGTTATGATGTGGACTCTGATCATGTAGATATAATATCAGATGGCACCAAGAAAGACTCTGGGATGGGTAAGAAATTTAGTTATTTTCTTCTATCATGCCTCAACTACTTTAGGTAGAAAACTATCATTCGTTTTCTTTTCTTTCTGGCAACCTTTATACTTTCTTGATTTCCTTAATTGAAATAGTTGTAAGAGGAATATAAGTCTCCGATTCTATCTGTTACTATTATTTCTTGAAGCAGAAAGGTAATATGTGAGTTTCTAAAAGAACTGTGTCTATGCTTACTGGGGGTAGGCTTTACAACAAGAATATCTTAAAAATTCTATTGTTCTTTATTTGCTAATGCTTTCTACCTTCTGTTTTTACTATAGTGAACTATATATTAAACTCTATCATAGTAGGATATGTCTGTGTTCTAAGGGAGGTCTTCATGTGACTAGTAACACCTTGTACCTTTGCCAAGGATAGTATCTAAGAAGTTACTCTTCTAATAATACAGTGACTAGTTTGCCCAGTTCATGTACACTGCCCTGGCCTTATTTTGATTATTTATAATTTTTCAACACAATAGTTGTTTTGCATGTGACTGCTGGGATTACTATACCCAGAAGAATAGCTTTGATTCAGACCGAATTTGAGCAATAATGTTAAAAATCAGATCAGCTTGCATTTCCTTTTAGCTACTCAGTATAAAAGAGATCTTTGTACTGATGGCTGTTTTGCAAAATAAAGATAAAAATACCTGCATTATGGGCATTATATGTTGGTAGTATGTTAGAACGTGCTTCTTCTAAAGCAAACAAGACCAACAAAAATCTTTTAAAGTTAAATTGTTCACATTTAAGAAGAAAACTTTTTTTTCTTTAACTAAAACCTGGCACTAAAATAAAAAAATGACATGGGAGTAGCTTGACTTAACACCCATTCTCCCATCCTCTCTATTAGAGTGTAGGCCAGATGTTTATTCTCTGGAGGCTTTTTTCCTTAGCACTACCACTACCAGCAGCAGCAGCACTACAACTAACTACCACACCAATAAAATAGCCAATCTTGCTGCCTAGTCCTTAATACAGGTGTCAGGATCACAACCCAATATCCCTACAGGGTTGCCCAAGAGTAGAGAATTAAGAAAATGGAGGAAATGGAAATAAATACTTGAAAATTTTCTCAAATTGAAAAGTGTTACTCTTTAGATTATAACTGGCCTACTATAGGAATTAATGCATTTAATTTTTAAAAATTCCTTGATCCTTAAGACACATCATTGTGAATAGTAGTTTCTCATTCCAGCATAAGGAGAAGTTCCCAAAAGTGTCTAGAGCAAAACAAGACTTGAATGACATAGAAATCCTCAGCAACATTAGAAGCCACAAGATATATGGAGGGGCAGCCTTTGAAGAAATCTGAGAGAAAATTATTATCAACCTGGAATTTTCTTCCTAAGAAAAACAGTGAAAGGAGAAATATTTTCAGATATAAGGTTCATCAGTAGAATGTATTTGCCTGCTAGAAATAGAAAACCCATTGAACAATGGTTAAAGAATGATTTGTTGTCAATTAGGAAAGTAATCATTTCATCATAGTAGTGAATTTAAAAATACAGAATGATATAAAAAGCAAACCAGAGCTAATGTATTAACATTTTTTAAAGTTGTACCAAGTTTTTTTTTGCTTGTGTATATATGCACACCCATGTATGTGCCCATTCGGTGCCTTCATAGCCTCACCTAGGCTGGAGGAAAACATCCAGAAGTCCCTCCATTGCTCCTCTTATTTTGAGCTGGAGTCTTTTACTGATCTCAGAGTTTGCCAGTTGGTTTATTCTTGTTTGTTTTCGAGCTCCAGCCATTCTGGGGTCTTTGCTCTCCTACAGGACCACCTGCCACGTGCAGCTGTTCATGTGGGTCCTCATGCTTGCACAGAAGGGGCTCATACGACTGAGCCTTCATGCTTTTTTTCATCATGAACCAGAGGTAATAGTGGAAAAGACACGTGTTCTCATTTTCTAATTACTTCCATTGTTAATTCTTCTAAAATCAAATTTGCTTGGTTTTTTTTTTTTTGTTTTGTTTTGTTTTTTTGCTGTTACATTGTTCAATTTTTAATTGGTTTACTGTGTGTGAATTGTCACACAGCACAAACAAGTTCATTCATTTAATAATATTTGTTGATTGCCTATTGACATTTAAGATTGTTTCTTCTCATCATCTTCTGTTGACTAGGGATTGCTTTAGTCACTAAGGATTCAGCTGTGGACCCTGAAAGATAAGCTAATTCACAAAGCTCACATTTCAGCCAAGAGTGACCTACAGTTGTGTTCTGGGTCCTGTGCATAAGTTGGATGCTATGATGATGAGTAGCAGGGTGTAATGGGGTTTTGGGGTTCCTCACCAATACACCAACACACCAGTAAATTTAGGGTATCTCTGGATCCTTGTCTTGTGAATTTAAAGAATTAAATTCCATAGACTAGAGGGTAAGGCTTAGAGAGACTTTATTAGATAAAGAGAAGAAAGTATAGAGTACTCCTGACATATTGAAGGCAGGAGAGGGTAGGGAGCCCACATAGGAGTGGGGGTTTCACCCTCCCTTCTCAGCCCAGCCAGGCTTACCAGACCAGACACCTGGAGGTTCAAGAAAGGTGAACAGCCAAAAAGAGGCTGTGCCCACCTAGTAAGAATCTATTTATAATCTTATTAAAGTGGGCTTCACCCTCAGCCTGAGGTGAGTCTGAGAGAGAGAGATGATTGGTCTGAACTTGAGGAGGGTGCTGGCTGGCTCAGGAAGAGGTCAGCACACTTGAGTACAGAGAGAGAGCTGATTGGATAAGGATCACTGGATCAGATGCTGAACTCCGGTTCTGCTGCAGCAGGCAGGAACAGTGTGACATCTCTTTTTATTTCCCTCGTTGGGTCCTCTAACTACCTAAAAATAAAGCTACCTGACTTAATTCCTCCTCAAGCTGAGGTGGCATTTAGGTACAGTAGGTTGGGGAGCCATCTCTGAGGAGGACATCTTTAAAATTAGAGAATTAGGAAAAACTACCTAAAGAGTTGATAGATAATCCTAAGCAAGGATGAACTTGGAATGTTCTAGAAGCAGATGGGACTAGTATAAATTGAAACTAGGGAAGATTGACATGAAAGGAGGTTAAAGATTATGAGCAAGAGTAATTATATGCTGCATTGTTTAAAAACTACACATGTACAAATTTCAGTGAAAATTTTTTGGAAGAGTTGAACATCTGGTTTGAACTACCTAGAAAATTTCCCACATAAGACTCTTTCAGAGTTATACATGGAATTTAAGAACTTGAGTAGTTCTGTTGACATATTGGTGTGAAACTGAAATTACTTTCTGCTTTTTTGTATTTTTCTTTTTTCCCCATCTCTTACCCCTTTCCTATATCCCAGATTTCTTTTTCTTTTCTTTCCTACCACCTCTTCCATGCTCTCCTTTTTCTTCCCTTTTTTTTCCTCCCCTCTCTCAAAGGATAATAAATGCTCTTGCTCTCCAGGACCTATTTCAGTTCTTAGTGAAATAATCTTAATACCTCAGCCTTTGTTTCTTTATTTCTAAATAAGCAGGGTTATACTTAAATGAACATAATGTATCTGCTTGTGGCTTCTTTGAGTAGAGGTGAACTAAACCCTCTAGTTTGGGCTGGTATTAGTGTTGGATGCCTCAATCATCTTAAGAATGCTGATAACATCCAATAACATTAAGTCATGTCAGTTTTACCCCATCTTCTTTCTGTGCCTATTGCCACTTCACTCAGTACTAATTAGGGCTGTGATCTCCTATTGGCCACTATCTCTAGTCTTCCTTCTTCCATCTGCCTCCTCTCTTCCACAAGCCATTCTCCTCACTGCAAGCAGAATACAGCTCTTCTACATTAGTAGTTAAGAACAGAACCATAGGCTTTAATATCACTTAACAGGATCATAAAGGAAGCCAACACAAGAAATATAGTTGTGAATATGGGCTCTATTCATTTATTGTTATGAGTGGACAATAAAAAAATAAATGGACCTAATTTTTTGATTAGTGCTAAAATCAGAAACATCTTTTTTAAAAATATGGACTCAGTGGGTTATCTTTGTGACTTAAAATCTTTTCTGGACTGGGGAAATGACTCAGTAGATAAAGCACTTGCTTGCAAGTGTGAATATCTGAGTTCCAATCCCCCAGGAACTGCCAGACTGTAAATCAAGAGTCTGTAATCCTAGAGCACCTACAGAGAGAAGGGAAGTGGAGATAAGACTATCACCCAGAAGTTTATGGGCTAGCTAGCCTAGTGATGAGAGAGCCTGCCTCAAAACAAGGTAGCAGGTGAGGACCTACACCTGAGGTTGTCCCATGACCACATGCAGACCATGGCATGTGCATGCCAGCACTCTCATAGGAACACACACACACACACACACACACACACAAATACCTTTTTGTTTATGCTTCTCTCTTGATTAAGTCTAAACAGCCTAACTTGGTATCATTTACGATAGGCCAGGCTTAATTCTCCACCCTTTTATTGCTGTGTTTGTACTCCCTCTACCAACTAATTCATTGTTACTGAATAGTTAAACCTTAGAAGATATACTTTTCCTTAACTTTGGACTTTCTGCTATGCTATTCCTCCTACTCTTCCCTCTCACTTCCAAAATCTTAACTAATTAAAATTCTTTTCTAATTCCTCAAACAGGTTAGACATTAAAGCATATGGCTAGAGCCTTGTTAACAAAAATACAGGTATAATTGTTACTCTTATTTTCACAATATGAGAAAAACTCTGAGGAAACAGACATATTCCAGGACTTCTTAAAGAGCATGCAGTGTTTTGAGTACTCTAAATCTCCTTTAAAAAAAATCTTAATTAAGTTAGATCATTTAGTAAACCTCAGATTGGAACTATGTATGATGTATTCTATTTCTGTAAAGTTACTTTTACCTCACTTTAATTCACTTGTACATTTGTATTTTCTTTTACTAGCGAGGTAGAGAGAAAATGAGAGAATGTGTGTGTGTGTGTGTGTGTGTGTGTGTGTGTGTGTGTGCATCTTTTTTTTCCCATACCTGGTTTTAGAGTACTAATTTTTAAGGTGTGAAAAATTCTTTCAAGAATGAGATAGGGTTCTATTAAAATTTCCGTGTTATCACCATTATGTAGATGCTATATTTAACCATTCTAGTGTTTATTAACTTTTCCTAAAGCTTTTTTACTGCAGTTAATTAACTGTAATTTGAGGTGGTCTTAATATATGATTACTGTTTGTGATTCACTAATGAAGGTTATTGATTAAAACTACATTTAGCCAGGCATAGTGGTGTACAGCATGTGTGTTAAGGTCAGAGGACATCAGGGTGTCACCTTGTTTGAGGCAAATTGTGTTGTCACTCACTGCTATGACTACCAGTGCATGCACTACTGCATCCAGCTTTACATGGGCTTTGGAGATCCAGAGTCTGTACTCATGCTTGCCCAGCAAAAGCTTTTAACCACCGAACCATCTCTCCAGTCCCTAAGGTTTTCTTAGAAATCCAAAAATCTGGTGCTTCCATTTACCTATTGGGTAAACTAAGGAAGGACAAAAGAAAACAATATGGTTCAGACATTATACAGGTGCCAACATCTTAGGAGTTTTAGGAGAGAAAAATACAAAGGTGACATAATTAAAGAAATGATGAAAACTTTTCAGAATCTGAAAGTGCTGAAAGGATGTTGATTGTAGTATCATGTCTAAAACCCTGATACTCCATAGGCTAAGGCAAGAGGATTGTGAATCAGGATGTGTAGGAAGACTTTGTTCCAAATAGACAAATGTGAAAGATTTCATATTGGTGGAAGAGCTTTTATTGTGGTTTTTAAAAAATGACTAATTAAGTAAAATACATACTTAGGCATATTAAAATATAATTCAAATAAGTAGCCATCACTGGCCTTGGACTCCTGCCCCTCCCCAAGTACTGGAATTGCATACATCCATCACCATGATTGACTATGATATTTTTTTCTATTCAAACACAAATTTTACATAAACCTTTTCTCTATTTGAAAAGGCTCTTTCCTATCTCATCTTAAAAGACCTCTTTCTTCCCTCTGGCTATTCTGATAGTTGACATCCTTTTAGCCTTTCAGGAAATAGCTGAGTGATTATTCTAGACACTGGGACCCTGCAACCTCTGCGTTGGTGGGGCTCACATGCTGGAGCAAAAAGGCAGCAAATAGTGGTCTGTTGTTTAAGAAAAAGTTATGTAGCATGTTAGTCCTGAACAGCCTTCTAACGTGAATGTTGCCATCTTTTTTTTTTTTCAATTAATAGTTCCAATGACAGGATTCACCCAGAGAGCAACTATTGATCCAGAACTGAATGAGATACATGTCTTATCCGGACTCAGCAAAGACAAGGAAAAGAGGGAAGAGAATGTCAGAAATTCATTCTGGATTTATGACATTGTGAGGAATAGTTGGTAAGGACTCTTGTCTGTGCTGCAATCCCAGTCATACTTATCTGAAGTTGCTAGTTTATTCTAAAGATGAGAGAAATGGGAGGCATATATTAATTTGTGGTATTGAAAAACTGCTAGTTTTCTTTTTTAATATGTAGATCCAGTTGACCTTGAATCCCGATCCCTCTGCTTCTGCCTGAAATTATAGGTATGAGCTACCACCCTCGCCTAAAATATCAGTGCTTAAAAACAAAACATAATATAGACAGTGATGCTAAATGAGTGGAAGTTTACCTCTGTGTTGTTTAATTACCAGACACTTCCTGGTCTGCGAGTCAAAAGAGCAGTATTTCTTTAGTCTAGGTTGTACTGCAAAGTACATGTACAGTCTACAAAGAACAGTGCTCTTTAAATAGCCTCATGTTTTAGTGTTATGAACTGAAAAGATTTGACTTAGCATTTCCAAAGGAGGACTCTTGGTCACAGAGCGTCTCACAGAACAGCTGCTGTATATTTTGCTTTGGAACACTCACCCAGAAGATCTAGCTCTCTCATTCCATGAAAATTCTATGGAAGAAGCACCTGGGGAAGAGCCTTCTCATTCACTAGTGAAAGTAGTTCTTACCAACCAGTGAATTCATTGCTTTCTAAATGGGACATTTTATTTGCATTCTAGCTGAAAGCAATGTTTTCTTACTATGAGTGAACAGGATAGCATCCCTCTCAACCTTCATGTAGTGTCTTCATGTGTTTTATTTGCATTTCATAGCACAAGATAGGTTGTTCTAAAGTGAGTTTGTGATGGCTATTAAAAGAATATAACTCAGTTCTAACATTCACTTTTGATGGGATTTTAAGCTTTGTTGTGGACATGTAGATTTTTTTTTTTTCTGTTGGTGATTGGACATTGAGAATTGATTTGCTAGCTATAGCTGTTTGACATGACAGAGCACAGTGCCTTAGAAGCAGTGTTTTTCAGGTCTTGTGTGTATAAGAATGATCAAGCTGCAAAGGACAATCCAAATAAAAGTCTGCAGGAGGAAGAACCGTGCCCAAGATTTGCCCATCAGCTCGTTTATGATGAATTACACAAGGTGTGTCAACTGCTTTGCCCTGAATATTCCTATGGCTTACAATCTGAAAGCACTCCTAAGCATATCTATTTCTGATTGGTTTTAAGTGGGCATAAATAAAAAGTTGTAATAAAGAGCAGACACTTAATAGCATATGTAGCAGGGCATTCAACATCTCTCTCAATTTTTTTCCATACCATAGATTGAACCTAGGACCTCACACATGCTAGGCAAGTACTCAGTAGCTGAGCTGCATATCATCAGCCCTCTTTTTTTTCCTTTATCTTGATGACATAGGGTCTCGCAGCTCAGGCTGTCCAAGAACTTACTTTGTAGCCTAGACAGGTTTGTGATTTTCTTGTCTTAGCATCCTAAGCTAGAGTACTGGTATGTAGGCTAAAGCAAAAGGTTAAAAAGATCTTGTTAAAGTTTTAGTAACTGAGGGCCAAGGAGATGGCCAAGTGGCTAAAAGCTCTTGCTTGTTAAAAAAAAAAAAAAAAGCCCAGGTTCAATTCCCAAGTCCCCCATGTTAAGCCAGATACTAAAAGTGAAGCAAGCATCTTATGTTCACTTGCAGTGGCAAGAAACCCTGACATGCCCTTACATATCTATACATGCAGTAAATAAATAAATAATGTTTTTAAAAGTTTCAGTATACTGAGGCTGGGAGGTGGCTCAGTGGGTAAAGTCCTTGCCTCACAAGCATGAAGACCCAAGTTTAGTCCCCAGTACCATGTGAAAATGCTGGACATGGCAGCATTCACCTATGATCCTAGCACCGAAGAGGTGAGACAGGAGATGCCTAGTGTGATCGCTGGCAAGTCAGGCTAGCCTAATTGTTGAGCTCCAGGTCATGGAGAGAGCCTGTCTCAAAAAGAAGTGGATGGCATTCCTGAGGTTAGCACCTGTTGTAGGAAGCTCATGCTTCTGGGATGGACCTCCAAGCCAGGCACACTTTATGGGAGGAATAAGGGATTTATTGAAGCTACAGATACATGCAGAGAAAGAACCACCAGCAGCAACTTCAAAACCAGGCACACTCAGGAAAGCCAAACTGTAGGAACTCTAGACAGAGCTCAAAGGGCTCTTTGCATACATATAGCTGGAATTCCAGATCCACCCCCAGAAACACCTGAGGACCTTAGGTTCTACCCATAGTGACACCTCTTTCAGCCAGGTGGCTGGACACAAGCTTTAACAAAACTCTTCAATCTATTGGGGGATATCCATTCAAACTACCTCAGTACCCAACATCATTGTTTTCTGACTATCACACACACACAGTTTTTAGTAGACTGTTGGCATCAATGATTCAAATCAACAAATGTGTCAGTTTTCTTAAAGATGACATTTGCTATTTCATTCAACAATTAATGTTTCTCTACAAACTATGTTTTAGATTAACTTCTTCCTATCATTTTAGTTTGTCATAATTGTAATTGAGGTAGTATAATCTTACTATAAAATGTAGTTTAGGAAAGAAGCCAGTTAAGTAAAATGAAACCTGAGGGAAAATTAAGAGAAACATTTTCTAGGAAAATGTAGCAGTTAAAAATATATGCATATGTATGTGTGTGTATGTGTATATATGTATACACACACACACACACATATATATATATATATATATATATATATATATATATATATATATATATAGAGAGAGAGAGAGAGAGAGAGAGAGAGAGAGAGAGAGAGCGCTAGGTATGATGGCACACACCTTTAATCTCAGCACTCAGGAGACTGAGGTAGGAGGACTGCTGTGAGCTAGAAGCCAGACTGGAACTATATAGAGTTCTATATACAAACCTTACCTTGAAAAAAAAATTACATATATGTGTGAGTGTATGTATATACATATATATGTGGATATATGTATACATACATACACGTCCATACATAACCTGTCTTGTATTTCTACCAACACAAAGAAATATTACTTCTATAGTTTCTGGAGTGTAAATTCTCAAAATTCTGACTTGTTGCATTTTTTCATAGGTTCATTATTTATTTGGTGGGAATCCAGGAAAATCTTGCTCTCCAAAGATGAGACTAGATGACTTCTGGTCACTGAAGTTGTGTAGACCTTCAAAAGATTATTTACTGAGGCATTGCAAGTACCTTATAAGAAAACACAGGTATGAAAATAATTTGCTGAAAGCCTTTAGTTAACATGAATAGCTACTGTTGGTTTTAGCGAGCTTTGGAGTTGGAACATTTTCTTTCTAACTATAATAAGAAAATAGCGTATATACATGAAGATAATGTGTTTGTGGCTGTCAGACATTCTTAATTTTTAAATTAAAAATTCATTTGCCAAAAATTATAATGTAATCAAATATGATTTGATCGTAGTGATAAGCCACTAAAAATACAGGTGTATACTTGTCATTTCGGTTACTAATAGTATTGGGTAATAGTAAAAATTTCTAACTAGAAGGTTAGCCTTTATTAATTATTGTATGTTAGATCCTGCATTTTATTCTCACAATAAACCAATGGAGCATAGAAATAGCCATTATCAGTGTTCTCTAGAAATAGAAAACTGGTCTGTTTTACTTGTGTAAGGGCACCACCAACCATACATGATAGAGCCTGTACTTGATCTTGAGTATTGTGACTCTAGAGCTCTCCACGTAAACACTGTGTGTGGTATACATACTGATGCATTTGTTTTTGTGTGTTTATCACATATTTATGTGATAATTTATGTATGATTTTATAGAACTATAAATATCTAACACTATGTATAAAGCTGATTTGTGGGCTGGAGAGATGGATCAGCGGTTAAGGCACTTGCCTCCAGTGCCTAAGGCCCGGGGTTCAATTCCCCAGGTCCCACATAAGCCAGACCCACAAGGTGGTGGCCCTGGTGCGCGCATGCTCTCTCTCTCTCTCTCTCTCTCTCTCTCTCTCTCTCTCTCTCTCTCTCGCTCTCGCTCTCTCTCTTGCTCTCTCTCTCTCTCCTTGAAAATGAATAAATAAAATGTTTTAAAAAATTAAAAAAAGAATTAAAGCTGATTTGTGTTTGTCGTGTTTAGTTAATTATTATTTTTCTCTGCTCAGTTATGCTTGAGAGATAAGTTAAATGCAGAAACTACTTTGGGATGTTACTGTTAATAATGTGATTCCGAATTCCCTACAGAATCTAAAGGGAAGAAGCCTGAATTTTCAGTGTCTGGATGGCAAGGGATAAACTCTTACTAATAAGATTTAAACTTTTAGATACTTTTACCTAATGCTGCTAAAATTCATTTCTTAATATCTTAATGGCAACTTCATTTTTAAAAGGGTAAGACAAGTTCAGAAAAACTGTAGTCTTAGTTCCTTTACTACTTAACACTTAACAACTGGTAATAGAACTCTTTTTTTTAATATTTTATTTATTTATTTTTAAGCAGAGAGAGAGAGAGAGAGAGAGAGAGAGAGAGAGAGAGAGAGAGAGAGAGAGAGAGAACACCAGGGCCACCACCTTGTTGGTCTGGCTTATGTGGGTCCTGGGGAATTGAACCCAGGGCCTTAGGCACTGGAGGCAAGGGCCTTAACCACTGAGCAATCTCTCCAGCCCAGTAGTAGAACTCTTTGAAACAGTAGAGCTGTTGGAGATTGAAGGAGATTGTTTGGCTCTACATTTAAAGAATTGAAATTCACAAATCAAATTTCCTTTGATTTTTAAGGAAAAAATGATGCATACAAATAGTAACTTAATATTTTGGCTATAGCCTTAAGTTTTTTACTACATATATGTGACATAGACATTAGTTTTCTTATCTGAAAATTGGGATCTTACTCTTTGAATCTACCACTGAGTGAAATATAAACATTATTAGTGTATTAATAAGCACAAGTACCAGTCACAATTATAATGGCTACATGTTGTTCTGTTATGTGTATCTAACTAGTTTCCTTTTATATAGAATATTCAGGTTACTTCAACTTATTTGCTGTTATAAATAATATAATAGCTAGTATTATGAACTTTATTTGTATTCTTACCCCCAAATTCTATAATACTGGTATAATTGATGATTTATCAAAATGTTCTCCAAAAAGTTGTTAATTTCTTCCAAAAGTCTTCTGTCTTGACCTTTTAGGAGATTACTTATAGAATGGTAAAAGCAACCACATAAATGTCTTTTTAAAGTATCAGTAGAACTATTTATTTATTTTAATATTTATTGAGCACCTATGTGGCGCAAACATCCTAGGCTCTTTGAATTTATCAGTAAAAAAAAAATTCTCACCCTCATGTTTCCACTCTCACAGAGACAGTAATTATATGCTAGGTAATAGTAGTAGTAGTAGTAGTAGTAGTAGGAAAAAACAGTTTAAAAGCTAATGTGCATACATGGAAAGAAACTAAGGATGCAGTTTTAAAGAATAATGTAAGTACCTTTTTCTTATTTTCTACCTAGAAACATCAGTGGGCCTGAGGGAAGAACTCCTGTAGCTGTCTAAGGGAGAAGTCCTCTAGTCAGGAACTAAACAAGTCTCTGGGCTTAAAAACTTCCCCATGGGCTGGGGAGATGGCTCAGCATTTAAAAGCACTTGCTTGCAAAGTCTATTGTTTCAGGGTTCAATTTCCCAGCACCCACATTGAGCCAAATGCAAAAAGTGGTACATATTTCCAGGGATCATTTACAGCAGCAAGAGATCCTGATGTATATGTATACACACATGAAATTTTTAAAAAAGAGAATGAATGTGTCTTTCATCCTTCCCTAGATTTGAAGAGTATATTGAGGAAGATTTTGTGGTAGAAGTAAGTAAATAAAGTGAACATGGCAAATGAGGTCAGAAGAGCACACATAGGGACAGACTGGAAGACCTTTAGCTTTTACTCTGAGGAAAGAAGAATTATTCAAAGATTTTAGCAGAGGAGTAACACATTCAGACTTTTTATAAAATCATTTAGATTTTCTTTGTGGATAACTGGGTGTAGCTATGCAGTCATTGAGGCCTGAGCACAATTGGGAAAAAGGTCTTCACCAGCTTCCTTACAAGAAGAAAGGAATCTTTTTTTCCTTATCTGTGTAACATTTTTAAAAGCATAGCAGTGTACTAGAAACAAATCCTCATATAATTATGCTATAACAAAAGGACACTGTCTTGTTTAAATAGATCCATATAGATATTTTTTCTTTAACTTAAGAGAACACTTCCTTTTCCGTTTTGGGGTCAGTTATACTTATGTTTCATTTTGCTTTGGTCATTTACTAGGTTTTGTTGTGGCTCAGTTTGGTTCTAGGACCTCAGTTTCTTCCTTCCGTCTGTTCATCCATCCATCCATCCTTCCTTCCTTCCTTCCTTTCCTTTCTTTTTTCAAATAGTAAAAATAGAAAAAAGTGTCTTCATCATAGAGTTAATTTGAGGATAAATTAAGATATGTAAAATAACAAATATAGTATCTAATATATTGCAGATGCTTCATAAAAGATTAATTTTATTATTACTGAGACATAGAAACTGTCTCATCAAGGCTGGGGAGCTGACTCAATGGCTAAAGTTGCTTCCTTGCAAAGCCTGATGGCCTGGGTTTGATTCCCCAATACACAGATGCACAAAGTGGCTCATGTGTCTGGAGATTGTTTGCAGTGGTAAGAGGCCCTGGCATGCCCTTCGCTCTTTCTTTTTCTCCCTCCCTTCCTCCCTCCGTCCCTCCCTCCCCTGTCGTCTTGTAAATTAATAAAACATTAAAAGAAACAGTCTCATCAGAAATATCTAACCCATGTTAATGGTACTCAATAAATGAGCAATATTCACTTCAATTTCCAGAGTATCTGATATTCCCTGTTCTGTTTGGAGCTTGAAGAGAAGGCGAAAAAGTCTGTCATGATTTCTAGCAGCCGCACAGCATTATTTCTGTATTCCTAATGGTGTCACAGCTACACTATCTGCATGAGATCTCTCCTCAGGATTCTCATACACAAGTTTTTTAGATACCCAGAATAACTCATAAACAGTATGTCTTCAAGTCTTAAAGACATTTCTCATAATTCAAGGTGATTATTGCTTATATTTTCTAGGTTTGAAGAAAAGGCCCAAATGGACCCCCTTAGTGCTCTGAAATATTTACAAAACGATCTTTACATAACTGTGGATCATTCAGACCCAGAAGAGACAAAAGAGGTAAAGAAGGATGTAATAGAATTCAGAAATTAGGTATTTTTAGAAATGTCTTTCTAGAGGGACTACTTAGAAAGAAGAGGGGATTCTCTGGAATGTTGATGGGGAGGGAAACAAAAATGGTAATGGGAGGGAGTCATAATCAAATTAGTATGTGTGTGTGTATATATATATATATATATATGTAAGAAAAATGCGTTTCTGCCTTGTGTGTTTAAAAAAATTAAGAAAATATGTTTACTAATCTTAAATCTGGCACAAACCAATGGTATAAAAAGTAAGCAGACAGAGCCAGGGTGGCACCTGTAAGCCCAGCATCTGCGAGGTTGGAGCAGGAAAGATCACTAGTTCAAGGCTAGCCTGGGTTGCCTCGAAGGTCTAGATGATACCTTCTTTTAACACCCCTTCCCCCAGAAATGAAGCGAAGAAAACATGTTTTTATGTGATAAATATGAGGTTCAAATCATATAGCTATCTTTGATCCAATCAAAGAAACATTCTTAGGGATAAAGTTTTCACTTAGAAATTAGTTGTAATTTTTGAACAAAATATTTTAAAGCTTATTTTTCCATAGTTCATTGAGCATGTAAAGATTCAATATAATTTTTTTGGTATTTAAGATCTCTCAAAAGAAGAATAATAGTCCTCTTATGTCAAAAGAATACACATTATCAGCACCTCTATTTGACTTTTATGCCAGTAGTTCTAAGTTGTGCACTAAGGTGAGAAAAAGAAAGAACAGCATATAAATTAGAAGGGAAAAAGTAAATTTGTTTGCATTGTGTACATAAGAAAAATTCTATAGTGGCCCGGGGAGATGGCCCAGTGGGTAAGAAGAGCATTAGCTGTGCAAGTGTGAGGCCCTGACGGATCCCTGCACCCACATATAAAACCAGTAGTTACTGCACATGCCTATACCCCAGTGCTAAGGTAGGTGGAGTCAGGCTTACAAGGGGGTTGCTGGTCAGCCAGTATAACTGAAAAAATGGCAAGCTCCAGGTTTAGTGAAGAGAAAGAATCTGCCTCAAAGAAATAAGGCAGACGAGCAACAGGTGACACTCCCCTTCCTCCACTGGCCTCTACATGCTTACACATGGGCACGTACACCTGCACACACACAGAAGGAAATAAAAAAAAGAGAAAAATGCCCTATAGGTACTACGAAACATTGAACTATGATAAATGAACTTAGTAAGGTTACTGAGCACAAAGTCAAAGTAAAAATAACAATATACTAGTAATGAACAATTAGAAAATGAAAATAAAGCGTACTATTTCCATTAGTTAAATCATTAAATATGTCAGCATAAGTCTTGTAAGTAAAGAACCCTAAATAAGTGGAGAGGGGTACATATGAATTGAAAGGCTAAGGATTGTATAAAGTTTCCCATAATTCCTACATTCACTATCAACATTCTGATAGTTTGGATTTTGTTGTTATTGTTGAGTCCATAGACAAGTCAATTTTAAAATTGGTGTGGAAATGCAAAGGATTTAGACTGCCCAAAACAATTTTGAAAAAGAAGTTGTTGGTTTTATACTCTCTGATTTCAGGACTCTGCCTAAAATAGCTGAGTAATCAAGACAGCATGGTACTGGCTTCAGAACTGACAAGTGCATGAACAAAACAGAATAGAGTCCAAATATATGATCAACTAGTGTCTTACCAAGATGCCAAATCTGATACAAAAAGGAAAGTCAACTAGCTATCTCAACTTTTACTGTTAACGCAAAAATTAAGATATATTATAGACTGAAATATAAAATAGAGCCTCAAAAATAAAGCATAAAGCTGGGTGTGTGGCTTACTCCTTGAGTCCCAACACTCTGGAGGCTAAGGAATGGATCACCGTAAGTTCAAGGCCATCCTGTGGCTAGAGTGAGTTCCAGATCAACCTGGATTATTAGAGTGAGAGCCTGCTTAGAAAACAAAAAGAATAAAGTGTAGACTATAAATTTTGACAAACTTGGGATAGGCAAAGATTTCTTAGTGGCACAAAAAGCACTAATTATATTTTTATAAACTTATCAATAGGAAATTTCTACTCATTAAGAGGCATTTACTAAGAAAAATGTTCCAGCCACAGATTCAATAATATTTGCAGCAGATCTTACAGAGGACTGAAACCTAAAAGCCATTTTTTTTAAAAGCCCATATATTTTAAACTCTTTTCATCTCATCTAACTTTTTTGTTTGGATAGGTATTTCTGGAATACTTGTCTCATTTCATTTCTGACTTTCAAAGGACCATTAATTAATTAGGACTTACAAATATTAGTGTGATCATTACCTGAAAGGAGGTTGAGGCAGGATGATTGAGTGTCCAGGGTTAACCCAGGCTACATAGTAAAAACCTTCTCCTTTAAAAAGCTGGCATATTCTTCATCAAAATATGGTATTCTTTTTGCCGGCATTTAGTTAAGAGATCTATATAACATATGCAGAAATATAGAGGCTAGTCCAAATTCTAGAAGTTATTTCTCGTAAGTGTGCAATCTTGCTGATTTGCTTTGGTTTTTCTTTCCAGTTTCAACTCCTCGCTTCAGCTCTCTTCAAATCTGGCTCAGATTTTACAGCTCTAGGTGAGTGCCAGTGTAGTGTATCCAGTGAGTTGGCTAGCATGTGGAAAGTTGGATCTTGGTTTCTGCTAAATGAAACATTAGGGGAGATGTACAGCCAGAGACAGTGGCATGCAGAGCTTCTCTTACCCTGCTATAGTCACTTCCTAGCCTCATTCCCAGCCCCTGGGTCAGTCTGCACTTCCTACTGTGCCTCTTCCTGCAAGCAGCTGGCGGCAGAAGCAGGTCAGAATAAATCAGCTTATGTAGCACTGCATTGGATATAAGCACCATATTTATGGGTTATTAGGGAGTAGGGTGCAAAGAAAGCAAAGAAAATGAATTATCTCTTTCTTAAAAATCATGTCTCTGGTTTTGGTATCAGAGTAATGCTGACTTTGTAGAAGGAGTTTGAGAATATTCCTTCTTTACCAATTATATAACTTGAGAAAAAGTGGTTTTAAAAATTTTTTTTAGCCAGGTATGGTGGCACTCACCTTTAATCCCAGCACTCAGAAGGCTGGGAGGTAGGAGGATTCTCATGAATTTGAGGCTACCTTGAGTCTGCATAGTGAATTCCAGGTCAGCCTGGGCTAGAGTGAGACCCTACTTTAAAAAAAATAAATAAAAAACAAAAATTTTTATTATTAATAAAATTTGTTAATAATAATAAAATAAAAATTTTGATTGTTGGCATATTAATTTCTTACATTCCCTTTGAAACCTAAGTTTTTCTCAAGCATTTCAGATATGTCTGTTAGTATTTTCTCTTAGTGAATTTTAAAAAAATATATGGTTTAGGAATGCTATAAATGAATTATTAAAGTAACTAAACTAGGCTATCATCAAGGAATGTCTGTAGAAGTTTCAGAACCCAGTATTGTGGTAAATTTTCATGGATATTTTTGTTAAAATAACTTACAATAGCTATAATTTTTACCAAAATAGAAGTACTCATGACCTTCTGAATTTTATCCTTTGAAGCACACACTAGTTGGGAACCTGCCTCAGTTTGAATGAGTGTGTGCCTTAATATGTATGGATACTGTAGCCCATAGTCCATGGCCATTATTTTTAATTGTTGTTAGGTGATACTAAATTGTCTCTAGCTAATTTTTTGCCTATAGAACAAGAATTTCTTGGCAATAATTTAAATATGGTGTCAGCAACTATTTTACTTCTTAGCTTGATTTTTTTTTCTTCTGTCTCTTCCCTATTCCTTGCCAGCTAACATAATTTGTCAGGAGCAGATTGTTTTACTTGGATTTTAAACAAACCTCAGATACACAGAGAAAAATATAAGCACAACAGAGACAAAAGGGAAAATTCTTGTCAGGCTTGTCAGAGGAAGGCAGTAGGGTTTAGCAGTAAGAAAAGGAAGACTAACACAGTGGTCATGGACCAGAATTAAGGATCAGGCGCCAGCTCTGCTACAAGCTAATCAAAAAAAAGCTAAGTAAGTAAAGCATTATTTTTAAAGTTTATATTAGGCTTGGAAGACAGCTCAACAGTTAATGGTGCTTGCTTGCTTGCAAAGCCTGCCGGCCCAGATCCAATTCCCAAGTTGTCCACATAAGCCTCACACAAAAAGTAGTATAAGCATCTGGCAGTCATTTGCAGCTTATGTAATAAGTCCTGGCTTGAGCACACGTGCGCACACACTTGTGGGCATGCGCAAATGAAAAGATTTTTAAAATTAAATTTATTTAGGTAGGAGGATTGCCGTGAGTTCAAGGCCACCCTGAGACTACATAGTGAATTCCAGGTCAGCCTGGACTAGAGCGAGACCCTACCTCGAAAAACCAAAAGAAAAATTAAATTTATTATCTATTTATTTGAGACAGAGAGGGAGAGAATGGGCATGCCAGAGCCTTTTGCTGCTGCCAATGAAGTTCAGACACACCACTTTTTGAATCTGGCGTGATGTGGGTGCTAGGGAATCACTCCCAGGCCTTTAGGCTTTGCAAGCAAGCACCTGTAACTGCCAAACCATCCCTTCGGCCCCACAAAAAGATATTTTTTTAAAGGTTTACATAATCCCCTCCCACCACCCTAATTTTTTAAATTTATTTGCGAAATGAGAGAGAGAGAGTGCTACTCTGTGCATCTGGTTTTATGTGGGTACTCGGGAATCAAACCTGGCCATCAAGACATTGGAAGCAAAGCACCTTTAACTGCTAAGCCATCTCCCCTGCCCCTACCACCGTAATTTAAAAAGTGAACATATGGGTTGGAAGGAGGGGAAAGAATCTTTATAATAGAATACCAACTATTAATAGAAGTTATAGAGTTGGGAAATCACTGCCAGATAGAGAATTCAGCAAGAATTATTATCTAAAGCCAGGTGTGGTGATCCACGTCTTTAATCCCAGCACCTGGGAGGCAGAGGTAGGAGGATTACTATGAGTTTGATTGCAGTTCTGTATTAGACCAAAGAGACTTGAAAATAAATATTAGATTTTAGACTAATGGGAAAAATGACTATTGAAAAATTAAGACATCAGTGCTAAATTTTCTGAATTTAATATATAAAAGGGTGAAGATATAGCTCAGTATAACAGTTGCCTAGTATGTGCAGGGCCCTGGATTCAATCCCCAGTACCAGGAAAAAAAAATATGTGTTGGGGTGGTGTGAGTGGATATGGATGTATGGATGTGTATGTAAGTGGTTTTTCTGTTCTTGGGTGAAATAGGCTCAAGAATTTAGGTATGACCATTAGAATTTAGAGTAAAGATTATAAAATTTATCCCAGGTAGTATATACATACATACAGTGAGAACACATTTGCCAGAACAGTCGATGAATCTGTGTGAAGTGACTGTACTCTTGAGATGTCTGTGTGCTTGAGTTTTTCAAATAAAAAATTGAAAATAAAGCAATTTGGGAAATTCAGAAAAGCATGAAAAAGAACTAAAGGTTATTATGTCATTTTCAGAGACAAGCTTTGTCAGTATTTTGCAGTATTTCCTTCTATTCATTTCTATATGATAGTAGGCTTTGTTAAATCTTAAGCTCAACTCAAAGGAGGAACCAGTTTCTCTTGAAACTTAAAATAATAATACAAATTTTAAAAATAAAAAGGAATGTACCCTCCTGAGGCTTTGTTTATTTCCTTCCAGGAAACTGGTATCCTTGACAATGTTCTGTTCTGTTCCTATTCTTTACAAGATTAAAATAGATTGGACCTAAAACCATCAGGTGGATTTAGTCCAGTTTGCCTCTTCCCTGAAGTATCATTGCATATATAACTCTGTATGGTTGGAGTTCTGTTTCTGATGGTACTCAGTGGGACTCACATGTCCCAGCTAACCCTTTCAGTTATGAGAAAATCATTTATTATTTAGCTACTTCATTTATGTGAGAAATCTGAAGCAGCTGAGAGGTCAATATACCAACTGTCCAAAGTGAGGCATTGGCTGGTGTGAACTTAAAATTTTAAGTATTTGCTAGAGATAACAGTCCCCACCTTTTAATAATGTCCTTCACTTTCTGATATTTCTTTGAATAAAAGTAGTTGTTTATTCTCATATAACATGTGCTTAACATAGAGCCTATTATGTATACAGTACTGTAATAATATGGTGTTTGCTATGAAAAATATCTAAATTTTGTACATGTATTCCTTTCTCTGGTTCAATCTACATTTCATGCAATTCTCTGATAGTACATCCAGTCCTGAAGACTTTATTAATTTTTGACTACTTTATGAAGATCCCTTTCATTTTGATTTTGTTACATTTGTACTCCCAACAGCATTTTAGTGTGTCAGAAACACTAATTAATGAGATGGAAAAGAGGAGCCCAAGTCCCTTCAAGAACTAGTAGGAAAAAAATGCTTTGTAAGAAAAAGATGAGAAGTCATTTCACTTAGTTACTAAGTAACAGTCTTTACACTGGGCATTTCATGCAGTTGCATATATCTGCACAATAATCCCATGGAGTAAACAGGATTGTCACAGATTTGTAACTGAGGAAATAGTAGAACTAGGATCACATTAGAGTTTAAACTAGTTTTACAGCTTGACTTGATTTGGGTTTTTCCGTCTTATGTGCTGCTGGTGACACCATATTCTCTGATACATGTTAAATTTTAAACATAGTGAATGAATTTCTTTGTTATCTTCTTTCACAGGCTTTTCAGATGTGGATCACACCTATGCTCAAAGAACTCAGCTCTTTGACACCTTAGTAAATTTCTTCCCTGACAGTATGACTCCTCCTAAGGGCAACCTGGTAGACCTCATCACACTGTAATGGAGGAACCCAGATGTGGAGTTGCTGGGCTTGGAAGTGGAGACAAGAGTCTGCTTTCACAGTTTTGGATCGCAACTCTCCTGGCGGGTGTGAAGTTGCAGTGACTGAGGACTGTATCAATTTTGAAGGGATCCTTATCATAAGTTTAACTTCATACCTGACCTCATTCCCCTTCTCCTCATATTCCTATATTATTAGGCTAATAAAGTGAAATTGGTATACTTTCCATTTAATTATGTATATTTTCTTTTAAGAATTAAGGAGTATTAATGAAAATTATTCATTTTTCCCTTTTCTAATTTTTAAATTTTTATTTTTAATTGGGAGAACAGCACTATTAACAGACTCCTTGCTACAAGAGTTTTGGATTTTGTTGTTGGGCTCTTTGGCTTCTACTTCCTTTTTCTCTTCCCTTCCTCACAGCACATACCTGCTTGTAAGTGCTGTCACTAGTTCACTTCTTCCCTCTGAACTGGTGTATAGTTCTATAAGACATTGGTGTATGTTAAGGTGATGTGTGTCTATGTTGACTTTTCTTGTATTGCATTAAATAATAGACACTATACAGGGCTCAAATTCATACTTCTTGCCATAGAACTAAAAACTATAATTCAAGATTGACCTAGGCACCCTATCAGAGATTGGTAATATTTCTATAGTGATATCTTTTATAGTAGATGTTACTCTTTTTGGCTTTGAGTCACAGAAACCTGAAACTAAGACTAGGGTTCAGAAACTTTAAGAGGCTTTCTACAGATGACCCACAGGGAAGTCCAGTGGTGATTAATGTGTTTGTTGACATCTTTGTAGCAAGTGTGGAAGAAAAAACACTCTTTTCTCTGGTAAAGCTGTGCAGGACCAGGGCTTCCATTTCTTTGGTGGGTTATTTTTTTGTAGCAGTTTTATCTCAGAGTATGGATTTCCAAGTTGAACTTTCATTTTTTCTAATGTGTCTCCTTGCATATACAGATACTTTAGTTTGTGATTGTCCTTTGGCGTATAGCTGATGTGCATTTCATTAAGCACACTTTGTTAAATATGCAAAAGGAAAACTAATAGTACAAGTACTTTTTCATCAAGCAGAAAAGTGTAACAGATAGTCTCTTTCATTGTTAATTTTTATGTATGTGGGAATGGAGGTTCCCACCTTCCCATGAGGTGTTGTGAAATGTCATGTGAGAAACCCGTACCCAGCTAGGTTTGCTCAAAAATATACCATGTGAGAGTGATAACTCATCACACTGAAAGCTGACTTTAATGTCCATCGACTGAGAGTGAATGACAATGAAATTGACTTATGCCATATGAGACTTTGAGATGTTTTTTCACTCTACTACATGGTTTCACCTGTTTTGGAGATGATCAAAAATACATGTTGCCAGTTCTAGGCTTGAACCATGGGCTTTCCAATCATCCCAAAGCAATCAGTAGTGATTTGTTAATGTGTAAGTTTGTACCTTATCTTGTGAAAAGTATCTATATATTTCAGCAAGTACCAAATTGTATCAATACAGAATAACTAATTTTAACTGTATAGTTGAGTAAATTCATTCTATTTACAGATGTTTGCAATTTCATAAAATGATTCTCCTGAATAATAACCAAGAGCATAAAATATTAATGGATCTCATTTTGTGGAGACAGATGCAAATCAGAAGGCTGACAGGAAGAACTTGAACTTGAAATATAAAGCTCTAGCTTGACTACTGTGAAATCTGCACTTTGAAGACATTTACCAAATGAAATTCTGCCGCCATCCATCATTTGTGTTTACAATGCCTGGTGATGGTTTTTTTTTTTTTTTTTTAATCAAT
The DNA here is from genome assembly GCA_004024765.1 of Zapus hudsonius. Taxonomy (NCBI): domain Eukaryota; kingdom Metazoa; phylum Chordata; class Mammalia; order Rodentia; family Dipodidae; genus Zapus; species Zapus hudsonius. The sequence goes on from PVHP010003525.1 coordinate 51,834, forward strand.
TTTTCAGACTATATTATTTGGAAGATTTTGACTTCTCGACCTCAGTGATTCTGCTTGTGTTTTTCTATTTATTTCTGAATGCATCTTTTATCTTTTCTCGCTTTTATCCTCCCCTTTGTTTCTTGAATTTTTCTTTCATGACTATGTTGAAATGGCTGAATCATAGTGAACCACTTAGTGTTGTCTAAGTGAGATACACTCTTACCAAGAAGGTAATTGACTATGTAAATTGGCATCTGTGCCTTTGGGAATCAATGGGGCACTGCCAAGAAGGACTACAAAGAACATTGGGCTGCTTATACAGCCAGGGCCAAGGTTGACATGTTGCTGACAACATTTCGTTTAACTCTGATTTAAAACTTGTTTATATATTTAGTAAAGAACAACGTGTATTTCCAGAAATTCCAGCAGAATATTATAATTTAAATAATTTTGATATTTATGTAACCAATACATATATACGTGACACTTAAAAATTCTTTCATTCTAGTTTAGTGAGTGCCAAATTAAAATACCTAGCTGATGCTTGGACGCGTTAATCAGTTGGGATACAGTTTCTTCAATTTTATCCCTCAATCTCACTTCTATTTCCTTTTTTCCTCCAGTGGAATGTATGACTTTCAATCAGAAATAAACTAGTTGTCTAATACTATTTTCAGTGCTTGTTTTTCATTAGAATTGATTCACAAGACAGTTCTCCAGTGCATTTGCACTTTATTTATGAAACACCAAGAGACCTCGTTGGCCTATTCAGTTAATTCAGAGTATATCACATTCTTATTCAAGCAGAGGAATCAGAATTGGATGCCTGCCTCTGTGTTAAAGCTGACAATATTAACCTTCATCAAAGTCATCCTTCAGATGGGGTTTTCTACTTAAACTAGGAATGGCTTGTCTGCCCAAAGCTTAAAAACCGATAGAAAGCATGGGGAGATGAAGTCACTGATTTGTCATAGAAAAGCTTGTCAGCTTTAGGGCAATTTGCTTACATTTGTAAAACTGTTCTCAAGGGGACTATGTGGACCATGTTTAAATGCTCCGAGATGCATGTCAGTAGTTCCGTTGAATAAAATTGGGTTTTAAAACCTAACCTACAAACAAAAACTAGCTTGGGGCACTTAATCATTTAGTAAGAGATTGAGATTGTCACCTCATGGGTCAGAAAAATACTTAGAAGACATTCCTAATTTTGTTTCCTGTGTTATATTCAGTTTCTTTGACAAAGAATTTGCCGGTTAATTATTTTGTTGTGCTGGGTAACTGTGGATCATTATTATATCCTGAGTGAAAGTTGTATGGACTTCTTGAAGCTGGTTGGGTATTGTGCAACAGTTGGGAATTACGGCTTGAAGTGGTCTCTGGAAGGGGTCACGATAGACTCTAAACAGTCATGTTAGGTACAAAAGAAAACACGCCTTCACACAAGTCTTACACTTAAGGGTTTTTTCAAGGTAGGGTCTCACTCTAGTCCAGGCTGACCTGGAATTCACTATGTAGTTTCAGGGTGGCCTCGAACTCATGGCGATCCTCCTACCTCTGCTTCCCAGTGCTGGGATTAAAGGCGTGTGCCACCACGCCCTGCTTACCCTTAAGATTCTTAAATTTAAGATCCCTTGTTTACCCCTTTGTAAACATTCTTGCTTGAGTTTTCATCAAGTTTTATTTAGCCCTTGGTTTAGGATGTGCAGGCTCCCCAAGAAAACAAATTCTGTAGTTGTAGCAGCCGTTGCCCTTAACGTAGGGACTCCATAGAAGTTATAGTAAAGATAGCGGTAGTTATCTAGTGCTGCAGAGAAATGCCTTCCTGGGGAACTCTCCTGACTGCAATTCTGACAGCACTAAAGTTACAGATCCCAGTTCACAACACAGACATCCAGGGATAGCTCTAGTTATCTTCTGCATTGGAGCCATGTGGAAGGAAGTGTTTGCTAATGTGTCCTCTTGTCCCCACATGCTACCAAGCTTGCCTCAATATTTTGTGTGGATGCTGTCTGTCAACTAGGGTGAGCAGCAAAAGGGGAGTGGGGTGGTAGGATATCCAGTAAGGGAGGACACCAGTGATTTCAAGTATGAAAGTGTGTCCTTTGCTATTCAGACAGCTGCAGTGAGCTGTTACGTATATGTGCAATATCCCAGTTACGCCCCAGGAACAGAGCTCCAGAGGAGAATGAAGATACACATCTGAAAAGGGAAAATGGGAGATTTTGCTTATAGACTCGAAGGTTTAGAAATCTAAGTGAAACAGAAAGCTCTTCATTTTTAACCCCAAATAATCTGAGTGTCATGCTGGGGGAAAGGTTATCAAAAGAGAACAAGCTTGTTTGTAGACTGTCAAGTTCTGAGTAGTCATTGGAAAGCAGCATTTCTTGAATAGTACCATTCTCCCCTTCTAAATAGTTAAGAGACCATAAACAAAAAGCCAGCGTAATGCTCTTTAGATTTTAAATCAAGGGAGTAGTTTATGTTCAGCCAGTTTCTTGATAAGGATCCCTGGAGAAAACCAGCCATAAAACATTTTAACAGGTAGTTCTTGGGCTTGCAAAGGACTTGCTCAGTCATCGGGTTTAAGCTTTTGCTGCTCTGCACCATCTGGAATGCTAGCATGGATCCCAGCAGCTTCGATATCTGAGCTGTCTGAGCACAGAAACCGGCCTGAGGACATTTTTGTTTCACTCACTGCTTCATGAATGCCAAATTCATTGGCAGGGAGGAGAAATGCTGTCTAATTATGGAACAGGTCCATAGACATGGCTAAGGAATTGCTCAAATAGCTGGCTGGAGATTTATTTCTCTCCTTTGTTAACAAGTCTCAGGAAAGCCTTACAGTTTCGCCAGTATTGTTAGTATGGTGTTCACTCACTAGGTATCTAAAATAGGGAGAACATGTCATTTCATATACCTTACAACCCATGAACTAATATTCATGCCTTAAAAGAAATCAATCATACATAATCTCAGCAGTCTTTATTCTGCTTTGTCCTACATGTCTTTGGGTCTTCTCCATACCTGCGAAGTGACTGAGTGAACGGGAAGTCTGCAGCAAGTCCCAGTTCCATGACAGCTGGCAAAGTGAGTGTTACAAATTCAGTTGCACTAAAGATCTTATACTATCAAGGCCAGGACAGCGTTAATTCTCCAGCGACTGCCAAGTATGTGGCCTGGTGGCTGCTGTATTTACCTGAGGACAGAGAAGTGTGGCTTTGCATTGTTGAATTGTTCACCTTACAAGTCTTAAGGTATTTCTACCTTTGAAAAGGCTTGAATTAATTTTACAGGTGCATGCCAGCTATACCTGTAAATACAAAATTATAAGACATGGGAAAGTAACTATCAGCCACAAATTTAATAAAGTATATCACACTCCAAAATTGGAGGTTGTGTATGTCATCTATGAAGGAAGACATTTTTTTAAGTTGTGTACTTGATAAGCTTTTTTAATTTTATTTTCCTCAGAAAAAGGATTGTGGTCAATAACCAACTGTAAACAACTTTCTTTCCTAATTGTAAACCATCCTTTTAGAAAAGTGAAAGTAGACTTTCACCCCTAGTACCTTTAGCCTGGCCAAGAGATGTTGTGATTGATAGTCTTTAAGTCAGTCTTTTGACATGTGTGAAATGTCTTTCAAAATTAATTAAATGCTATAGTATTATCCCTCATGTATAGCCTTCAGTTCAATTTTGGGGTGGCAAAATAAGGTGATTTATATTTCTTTTGAAAGAGATTCCTTCCTCTACTACCACCCTGAGAGCTATGTACAGTGGTGTCTTCAGCCTCCGAAGGAAAGTACAATAAAGCCAAGGACTTTTTTCTTGTCTTAGTCTCGAGAACAAGCAGTGCTCCATCTTTAACAGGAGGTATATAAGAAACCTGGGAACGATGTGAGAATTTCCTAAGTCAGCTGTTTGCTCCAATGAATTAGAAGTACTTGGTGACCAGAAAGTAAGATCCCTTCTGATAAGGAGCCTTGACATCAAACAAAGTTGGGCTGCAAGTTACTGAGAGGAAAGCTACAGCTCCCTCCTCAGCCACAGAGCTCATCCATTGCTGCCCGGCCGGTTCCTGGGGGGACATAGTGGCCCAGATGCCCACTGGAAAACAGCTCATTTGAAAGCAGGAGGGGGTTAAATAGCCTTTATAGGACTTCAATAGCACTTACTTGATTTTGTGATTATAAAAACATGCTGCTCACAGAAAATTAGGAAATAACTAAGTGTAAAGAATGAAAGTCCTCATTTATGAAGCAATGAGACTTTTTCCCCCCATCATTTCCCTTACCAGAAATGGTAAAGGCCAGGAAAAATGTTGAAACATGTTAACAGCCAAGACAAGCTTGTAAGTATATGGCCCACTCCTACTTACGGTCCTTGAGCCTTACTTTGTTCTGGATAGTGTGCAAATCTTTGGGTCTGATACTCCCCAATAGCATGGAGAGCTGCTCATTCAGGGTACTAGAAATTTCCATAAAGCTTCCTCAAATTTTTGAGCTCTAAAAGACCATTGTAGGCACATGGACCATATTTATACCATGAGAAGCCTTCTGTTTGTAATGGACTTTTTTGTATGGCCATGATTAAACCCACACTCAAAAACAATAGGGCACTTTTCAAAGATTAGAAGAAACACACAACTTGAACAGAATGTAAGAAGTCCACAAAATAAGATCATATGTAAGAGTTGGAAGTTTTCTGCCTCAGTGTTCCTGACAAGATGGGTTCTTGTTGGGTTCTCTCTATCGAGCCCTCCTCTACGGCAGTGCAGGAATCCGAGTGTGGGGATGGCCAGCAGGTGGAACTGAAATAGTGCTCTCAGTTCAGAGCTGGATTTCCTCCAGCATCAGTGTTTTAGGGTAGTACTGGGCTACATTGTGTTCTGAAGTCTCCTCTCCTATTCACCAATCGTCCTGGTTTATCTTCCATTAATAGGTTTTGATTCAAGTAATTTTCTGATCCAAAGTTTGGTACATGTTATCCTTTGTGAATAAATAATGAGTGATCTGCTGAACTGCAATTGTAGAATTACATTGTATGTAATGTACATATGGAGAAAGTATGTATTTTGTTCATTTTCTTAATAAACAGCTATATATGGACACTACATGTCTTATGTTTGCCAAAGTCACTTGGGAGCGTTGGCACACACCTTCCTTTAATCCTTGGGAGGCAGAGGTAGGAGGATCGCCATGAGTTCAAGGCCACCCTGAGACTACATAATGAAGGGCTGGGGATGTAGCTCAGTTGGTAGTGTGCCCTGGGTTTGATGCCTAGCAAGCATCACATAAATGGGGTGGTGGCACATGCCTGTAGTCAAAATGCTCTAACACTCAAGCTCAAGGTCATCCTCAGCTCCAAAACAAGTTCAAGACCAGCCTAGACTACATGAGACCCTCAAATAATGTTTGTGTACTTTGAAGTTTTTGTTTTTGTTTTCCTCAAAAAAGTAGCTTATTCAGGCTTCCAGAGATGAAAAGAGACAGATTGCAGAAGGCCTCGGAGGTTTTGCTGTGAGATGGTGCTCAGATGAAGCACTGCCCAAGCTCAGTTTTTCTGACTTTCTGTTTTTTCAAGAATACTGGCCGGGCATGGTGTCACACACCTTTAGTCCCAATACTCAGGAGGCAGAGGTAGGAGGATCACTGTGAGTTCCAGGCCAGCCTGGGCTAGAGTGAGACCCTACTTCCAAAAAACAAACAACAAAATGACAGGTTATTTCATGAATTATTTAATCTACTTTTGACAACCAGCTTCAGTATATCTATTTCGTGAGTTCAAATTGGCTCCCTGGGCTTTCTTTAAAGGGGACATGCTGGCACTCATTAGAAACTAGGAGAAAGTGAGACTGAAAGGAACAATGGACTAGAAGTAGTAAAGGGAGAGGAAAATATGGGCCAGGCCTTTAACAAGTAGTCAGGATGGCTAGGTTGCAGTTGGACTAAACAGCCAGATCATGGCCTTGGTCACGCTCCTGACCAAACTCAACTTGCATTCTGGAGTGAGCTGTCAGCTTCGTATTCAGTTATGTGAATTCTATTTTCATTTGCAATTTCTTCAACTGCAAGGATTTAGCATATCTTCCTGCAAAGCTTTCATTTCGAGGGTGTACTTTGTATGGCCCAGAAGTAACGTTTCTTTGTGTTCTCAAAACAGGAAAACATGGGGTGAAATGATAAGGTAAGGAGTTGGCCTTCCCATGGTTAATCCTCTAGAGAATTAGCTCAAAGGGATCAAAACACAGGGGATACCGCCTTTGATGTTTTTGTCACTATCTCCTGGGGAAGACAGCAGTCAGTAAAGAAACCTGCAGTTGCCAGCTGATGGCCAAATGTGGCCCTATTCATGTCATTTCTAAGTGACAGAGTTCATGGAAATTGGAGAAACAAACATTGTCCCTGTCAACAAAGGCCTGATTGCGAAGGTCAGGTGCACCCCTTCCTGGGGCCGAGCTTCCTGCTCTGCAGGGACTGTCTTGAGATGCACTCACCCAGGAGAAGCAGGGCAGTCAGTCAATGACAGCAGACACTGTGCTGCATTGCGCAGACCCAAAGTTGAGGACACAAGGCAGTGCACACAGCACGTGCTGTACAGCGCCCTCTGAACTGGGCTGTGGGAGGCAGGCTTATCTCCACACCCACCAAAGACTGCTTTTGTAGTGTTGGGCCGTCTCAGCTCTGCAAGTAATTACTGGCAGCAGATTCTGTTTGCTGGGCTGCAGTCTTTGACAAATACTACCTTGGTATTTATGGCTAGTGTTAGACAGTCCTATCTTACCCCCATGGGGTACGGAAGAGGCGGCTTAGAAAAGATCTTAGAGATGGCAAGATTGTGAATGTCAGAAGCTTAACAGGTTTAAAAAAAAAGTCCACTGGATTGTCAGGAGCAGGGTCAGTGACTTACTCAGGAAGAGAATGGAGTCTTAGATCTCATTTGCGGCCTGCGATAAACTGTGAGTCACTGTTAGAACAGTGCCCGAGTAGCCAGGATCCTGCGGGAGTTCCTGGCATTGGGATCCTTTCTGAATCCTTGGCACACTCATGAAGTTAACCTCAAAACACCCCACGACCAACTCCTTCACCCCAGGGTGTTCGCTGGCTTCCAGTACTACTAATTTAAGGAAAACCATATGGTATCAGTGAACCTAAAGAAAAAGTTTGTTGTTGGCACCCAAGCAAGACAGTGGTATGGAGGGGGGAAAGCTAGCATTAAAGAAAAGATGGAGTCAAGGCCTAAGGCTAAAATCTAAAGAGAATATTCAGTCTCTGCATGTAGTTTCCCCACATAGGGATGTCAGGGTTTCCCATAAGCGATGAAGGTGGAAGCACATAGCAGGCTTCTGTCTAGGGGCCAAGAGTATGGACCAAATCTGCCTGGCAGACCTTTTCCACCCCCAAACTGGGAAATCCGGCTTCCCTTGCTGAGAACATCAACTGTTCCTACCAGCACCCCAAGAGGAGAAAGAACCAGTGGAATCCTTCAGCCTCCTGCTAGTGCTCATGCAGATGGCGAATGTTGCTCATGACAAGTAAATGGATCCTTCTATGGGTAGAACGAGGGCCAGAACACAGCGTGTGTGCGTAGGTGAGATCTGTGCTTGTCTTTTGGCCAGTCTTCACATCTGATAGGGGACCCATGGGATCGTTGTAGCAGTGATTCACAAGAGAAGACAGGGTTATGAGAGCCTGGTTCTCTTAGTTTTATCCCCAGTTCCCTTCCCCCTTCTCTGTATGGGCAGAGCCCAGCAGATATTACCAAGAGCAGATGTTACTGCGCACAAGACATTCTTAGGTGCTTCAGTGATTGGATGTGAAGAATTAAAGCCACTCTGGGGACTGGGAAGTGGCTCACCGGTTTGCAAAGCCTGCCATCTTGGATTCAATTTCCTAGTACCAGGTGCACAAAATGGCATATATATGGAATTTGTTTGCAATGGCAAGAGGCCCTGGTATGCCCATGAAAGAAAGAAAGAAGAAAAAGAAAAAAAAAGGAAGGAAGGAGAAAGACCAAAAAAAAGAAAAAGAATTTAATTCACTCAGAGCAAAATTGTAGGGCTTGAACCAGTTTACACAAAAGCATTTTAATAGACAGTGTACAATTTTCCAAAATATATTTTGTAAGAAAATGCAGTAGTTAACTATAGTCTTTACAAATGAGTTTCTCAATAAATTCCAGTGTACTTCAGACCCCTGTCCACTAAGACATATGCTCCCCAGTCTCCTGAACAATCGACCCCCATGAAATAACATCCCTCCAGGCGGACCTGAGAGTCAGCTGGTGACAGCTCAGCAGTGGCTTTCCTGGTCTCTGCCTTTCTCTCCCAAGCCTTCCCTTGGATCCCGAAGTTCTGCAGTGAAAGCTTAAGAGGTTTCTTGATGAAATGAACTGCTTACTTGCATCTTGGACCCAAATGACTCCCAGCCATGTTCTTATTTTTGTCCTCTGTGTTCACCTGTGGCAGCCCCTAATTCCTTCAGAGGCAGGGCACAGGGTGATCTGTAGGCCCAGGTTTTCATCTTGTCTGTCATTGATGATGTGATTTTACCAAGTCCCTTGACCTTTGAGGACATCAGATGTGCTTTCCTGTAGAAAGATCTTAGCCTTTCTCCCTGTCACCTTCCGACCAGTACATACCAACTGCAGCCCTTATTGCACTGGACTGGGACTTGGTGGGGGAGAAGCGAGGATCGTACTTTAAAATTAAAATGCCCTATCTGCAAGACAATATTTTTTAACCAGCCTGTCTTATTATGTTTTCTCATTTAAAAAAACTTGTCATTTCTAGTAAGATAGACATTTACATTCTTGTTCAGAGAAAAGAAGGCTTAGCTATCCCTCTTAGCTAACACAGTTTTTAAAAGTATGTTCACTTAAAGCAGTGCAGGGTAGATTAACATGTGGCTGTTGTGTTTACATTGCCAAAAATGTGTGTGTGTCAATTTGAACTTGCTCTTCAAAGTTTCACCAGCATATGGTCCCCAAAATGGGGAAAAAATTTAAAAAAAAAAAAGCTAAAGAAGTGGTTTAAATAAACTTTCTGTGATCTTCACTTTCAAGAAGGGGAAAATCTGGACCGATAAAACCCGTATTCTGTTTTAGGACACAGAGCACTGTGCCTCCTTCAGAGGGGTGGCGGCTTCTCTCCCCTGGAACCCCGGCAACACTGCCTGCTGAGCTTGGTCCAGTGGAGGTCAACAGGCCACCGTGGGAGAGTTCTCGTTTCTCTTTGGTATACCTGGTTGAAAGTCCTCCTGAATCCCCTTCCTCTTACCTTTACCCAGCCCCAGAATCTGAACTACCAGACAGCACTAAGAACCTAGTAAGGACTGTGGCCTACCAAACAGATACATCAGCAGCAAGAGCAAGCCAAGGCCACCTAGCAGAGCCTCAAGGTGGATGCACAAGAAGAAACCTCCCTGGACAGAATACCATGGCTCCTCCTGATGGGTGACTCCTGCTCTCTAACCCCAGCAGTCATCACCTCACTGAGGCCTTAGGTCCTGACTAACAGTACTTGCTGTCTGTCACATGCCCTTGTAGGTGACCGTGACCCGGAAGTAGACAAGGAACATCAGTCTAGTCTGGCCTCTCACACAGCATTGGATGGACAGACCTACTGCAGGAAGGAAGCAGGCAGACCTCTCTCTTCCCAGAATAAACAAGATTGGCTCACCCCCTAAACTGGTGGATGCTATGGGCCCTTGCTAGCTCAGCATCTCTCCAGCTCCTGGGAGACTGGAATCCCAGTCCCACAGCCGTAAAGAAGGGCTCAAAAGGGATTGAGCTCCCTGACTCCATCCTTTTTCAATTAGCTGTCCCAAAGCAGACAGTTGGTCTTGGGGAAATTATGCCTAGCAACAGCCATAGCCCAAGTTCAAAACTCCATAAATGTCCTCTTCCTCTGAAAACCAGATGAGGAGAGCCTCCCTCTGCCCGTCCCTCGGCAGACTTTCTAATGAGCCTGTTAAACCCTGTGCTGGGGACTAGACGTGGCTTTGTGGTTCCCCGAGATGTCAGAAACCAAGGACAGAGGTAGGGGGGCACCAAGAATATAGAGGCCTTTGGTCCATGCCAAAAGACTGGGCCATGAGGAACCTTAAAACATACTGAGTTCTGGGCCTGTCTTTCTCCAATGGCACAAAAGAATCGGAACTTGTGATATTAACTAACTGAAAGTTGGTTTCCAGGGTCTGGGTTTCGGCAGTGGAGGACTGGATTAAACGAACAATACAGCACAATTCTCAGCAACTTGAAAAGTCCCTGAGTTTCCTGTGAAAAGTAACACCTGGCAGTTTACGTGGATTGTCTACAGAGACACATTTCTGGGGGCCCTGGGACAGGTCTGTCCCTAGATGACATGACTCTTACGCACTGGGTTTTGGGGGTTCATCCGCTGAGCAGGGAACAACAAAAAGGAACATCTGGCCTTCGGTAGCTATTGCAGATGTGTTCCTGATGGGAGAAAGCCAGAGATCTTGGAGATGGATCATCTTCTAAGAGTGCCCAGGGGATGGGCCAGTGTTGGGGTTCAATCAGCTGCCATGAGGAGGCCACACGGGATGGGCTGAGGAGCTCCATTTGTCACCTGTCCACCCACGCCTTAAAGGGACCTCATTCACACAGGGAGGCCTGTGTGGGTTAAGTCCGATTTCATTAAGCAGGGGTAGGAGTAAAGACCGAGTCATGGTGGGGGAGAGGGGCTGTAACACACTGTCAGATGAAGCTACAGTAAGAAAGAGACGTGGGATCTGTCCTTCTGAGCCATCAGATTCCCCTGAGACAGAAGTGGCCTGCTCTCCTCATCAGCCCACCATCTGCAAATGACCCCCCTCGCCCCTTGCCAAGTCAACCGTGGGGAGGAGGCACAAGTGTACACAATATGTGACGGGGTGCAAATGAGCACCAGACTGAAGGAAACAATCTGTCACCAAATGGCTGTGTGACCCAGTGAAAGTCACCTGGCCCCTCTCAGCCAGGATCGTCTCGCCTGTGAAATGAAGGGATAGATACTTTGCGCTAACAGAGGAAACCCCTTGACACGGCTTTGTCGTCTCCTTTCCTCTCGCCTTCCAGCAGCTCTGGGCTCAGGCACTAGTGGGTTATTTTACAAGAGGAATCTAGACAGAATGTGACATGTTCAGCTTGACAAGGGAAAAATTAAGGCCCTGTGGGGATTGGGAGGAGGCAGCCCTTGGCATCCACTCTCTCTCCCCAGTCTTCCCCTCCTTGCATGGGGAGGAGTATTCCTCTCCTGTGCAAATGGCACTTGGGGTGGTCTGGAGCAGACCTGCTTAGAGGTGTGTGTCTTCCTCTTCATCCAGGTCGTCCTTGGCCAGGTTGTCCAGAGGGACGATCCAACTGTCTCCTAGCTCACCATTAAGGTTAACCACCTTCTTCTCCTGCATCTCAGAAGAGGTCTCCATCACTTCCAATGTCGGGTTGTCATGGTATCCATTCTCCACTGTCTGCAGCTCCTCTGTGAGTCGTTGCTAGAGTGGAGAAGGTAAATCTGGAGATCTGTGAACCATTATAGAACATGTTCCCCCATTCAACCCAGGGACCCCAATTTAGCTAGAATAAACACATGGTGCTCAGTGGAGACCACCCACCTCGCACAAACACGTCCTTACATCCTAAACTTTCCAACTGGCCTCACCTTGACCCCAGTGACAACCTGTGACAGATTGTTCTGGAGAGGACTTTCAGTCCTCTCAGCGATTTCCCCCAAACCTCTCAAGCTCCTAATAATATTAATAACAGACTGGGCAAAGCTGAGAAAATGACCTCCCTCACACCAGTTGATGGGACTCCCCAAAGCCTGGCAAGATGGATATGGTGGTTCCTATGGTCTTCCACGCTGCAGACGGCAGCCTCCTGGCAACAGTGTGTGTTCTGAGATTTAGCCTTGGATACAATCATCCAGGAGCCTTTAACCATGCACCGACCAGAGACTTAGGAATGGGAGTTTTCTTAAAGCTGCAGTAGTGTGCAGCCAGAGTTGAGAACACGGCTCTGGGAGGAGGCACTATACAGATGGGGGGGGAGGGGGGGACATGGTCTTGCTGGGTAGCCCAAGCTGGCCTTGGACCTGTGCTGGGATTACGGTTGTCCGTCACCACACTTGGTGAGGCACATGAAAGCAGTTGTGGTTCTATGGTGCACCTTGGCCATTCTATCAATAAATGCTTAGCAGAGTTCTGCAAAGTGGGTTTGATCCCCACTAGGCAGGCGGCAAGGCTGAAACTCAGAGTCTTCGGACTGACTGGAGGTGACAGAACAGGGTCAGAGTCAGGTCTTAAAGTCAATGTTAGCTCCTCAGGCCTGCCCCTGCAGCCAGGCTCTTCAGTGTCAAGGGACAAGCAGGCCTAGAAGGCGCGGGTGGGGAGACAGGTGATAGGGAGCTCTACCTCCCCTGGCTATGGGAGGAAGATGTTTACCTGGTCCTTCCTCTGGGAAAGGCGCTGGTGGCAGCAGCCGTAGAGGGCCGCGACGAGAAGCAAGAAGGACGCCATGCACACGATGGTGATGATGAGGGGCATGCTGAAGCGGTCCTCGTTCATGTCATCCGGCGGTCCTTCGTTTCCCAGACGCATGTCGCTGACTCCCACCTAGCAGACAAGGAGAACTCGTGCAGCAGAACACAGTCTGGGCCTCTCTCACCATCCCCATTCATTCCTGAGCTCTTGTGGGGGCCTGTTGCTGCCTACTCTACCACTGCTGACCCCCAATTCCGGATGTTCACAAGATCAAAGGACCAGATGTCAGGGCAGTGCACTGCGTGGGGGGAAGGGGGCTCACCTCTCTCAGTTCCTCCCATTTGTTCTTCAGCAGCTCGAACACGTCCTTAGGAGGGAGCTTGGCTGTGGGCGAGAGGAAAAGATGGGGTCCAGCTCAGTGATGGAGGGGTGGAAGGAGGACCCCGATAGGAGGATGTCACACCCCAATCCTGTTAGCCTCTCGAGGGTGTAGTGTGGCTTGAAAGTTCTTAAGGAACTCATCCTTCCATGGGCACCTGGACCACCCCCTCCTACCTCACTCCCACTGGCCCCGCCCTCCCTAACTCACTCTCAATGATGATTCTTTTCACTGCCACCGCATGGCTTTCTATAACAGGTGCCACCTGCACAGTGCACTGGTCCCTGGCCGGGTTGAAGGAGGCTTTGACTGACTGGCACAGCAACGAGACCAGTTTGTCATCTGGAGGGCTCCCGGCCTGTTGAGAGGAGAGCACAGGTGATTCCCAAAAGCTCGTGCCAGCAGCCTGGCTCACGGGCCACCCTGCCAGGCTGTCTCTTCTCCATGCTCCACTGGTGCTGTTCCCAGGTGTACCCACTTCGGCAGCCGCCCCTGGGAGCTAGAACTGAGCATGACTTGGTTTCTATGCTTAAGAGAATCCGGGTTGTTGGCACTTTATGTCACCTGAATTTTCTGCCTAAGCATCAAATTTTGTATTTTTTCTCCTGGGCCAGTCCCGACCTTCCCTGCTTCATTCCAACGTCTTCCGCCATCCCCTCGGTCTGTGGAGCTCATCTGCAGGTCCCAGTGTCTTTCCCCACAATGTCCCTTTCCTCCCTAAAATCTCTTCGATGACCAGGAACTGCTACCTTTCTTGAGCCCGTCCTAGAAGGACTGGGAGGAGGCACTGCACAGCACCCACACCTACACTCTCTGAACCCACATTCACTGGGCTGCTGGTTACCAGTTCAAAGACCTCAGCTCAAGGTAGTCAAAATGATAGCCCTGTACTCCTCCCGAGGCTAAGACCACAGCCATGGGCAGTGTGGGTGGACAACATGGCTGACATGGACCTAAGCAGAAAGAACATGACTTCAGGATTGATGGTGAAGTTGCCCCTGATTGTAATTCTGCTCCTTTTAATTTTTTTTTATTTATTTGCACACACACCAGGCTCTCTTGCCACTGCAGACTAATCCCAGATGCATGTGTTACTCTGCACCTAGCTTTATGTGGGTGCTGAGGAATGGTGGGTGCTGGGGAAATGGAACCCTGGGCTGGAAGGCTTTTCAAGCAAGTGGCTTCAACCAGCAAGCCCCAATCCCTGACTTAATTCTAAATGAGGAACTGAGATGAAATCCGAGGTCCTAGATACAGCTTCCCACAGGAACCCCAGAAGCCACCCCTGGGCTTCCACCCAGTTTGCTCCCTCTGACAAGAGGAGTGAATCCAAGGCTTTTCATTTTCTCTTTTAGCAAAGGGGAGACATGCTTCTTAGAAACACTGCCTGCCAGGGTCAGCCGCACTGTCCTTTCAAAACCCAACCTAAGAAGAACACTGCTCCTTCAAAAGCCCGGACAGTCTAGTGTATGCTTCTGTAAGGCTCATTTATAAAATGTCAGCAAAATAGACCCAAGAAAGAAACGACGGTAGGAAGCCCAGGTGGCATTAAAGTGGTGCTAGCCTAAGTTCTCCAATTTGGGGAAACCAAGTCAGTCCAGTTCTAGCTCCCTGGGGTGGCTGCAAAAGTAGTCTCTGGCCAGAAGAGGGCAGCAATGTGCCGGTCTCCCCATGCACTCCCGGGCTCCTGGGCAGACTAGTCCTAGGGAGACTGGGCTGAAGGCTGCACACTGCCTTTCTCTCTCTCGTACACAAGTACACATGAGACCCGACTGTCCCTGTTGACCCCCATCTCTGACCACACTGTTCACGGGGTCTGCCGGAGCCCCGTGGACCAGGAAATACAAAGCCATTCTTAGACCAGGGGAGGTTAGGTGCTGGAACTTTGTGTGATGTACTGGGAGTTGAACCTGACTTACACATACTAGGCAAAAGCTCTGTTACTGAGCCCTTGTTCACTTTTTATTAAGTTACCCAGGCTAGCCTTGCCCTTACTCTGTAGCTCAGCCTTGAACTTAGGATCCTTCTGCCTCCGGATTACAGAGCTGTGCCATGTGACCTGGCAAAACTCATCATCAAAGAGACCAACCTACCAAAGTTACATCCAAAGACAGAGGGACTCAGACCAGGGTCTCTGGACTCAGCCTACTCTTCGCAGTTAGTTAGCCCGTGAATGACAGCTGAGGAGACCTGGCCCTGAAGGCAGCCCTGTACAGGTGGCTGACTTAGAGATACCCGGATGGTGGTTTGTGGCTCTGTAAAATGCAGAAGAGCGGCTCCCTATGAAATCCCTTAGGGAAGGAGCGCACACCGGATTACTCACACAGAGGCTGGCTTCCGTGAGGTTCAGGATGAGCAGCTTCTCATCTGGCCTTATGGCAGGATCACACTTTACCTGGAAGAGGCCATAATAGGAAGGTTCAGGCTCAGTCACTTGATCTTGGACTCTCACTCTTGGGTGGAAGGAAGGCTAACATGTGAAACGGGCGTGCATGACACGCTGAGGGCACTGCTGGCCAGTTTCAGAGCCAGGCACACCCCTGGCTTGGGAAAGGGAGGAGGAGAGAGGGACAAATGGACAACCTTTCCTCAGAGCCCCAGTCAGGGCCCTGGAGAGTGTGAGAGTCTGGGTTTCTTCTTGCCCCGCCCCTGCTGGAATTACCTTGTGATTCCCAACAGTCGAAGTGGGAGAGGGTGTGCTGGGGCCTTTGGGGGTTGTTGGAGCCAAGTCACTGCTAAAGCTCGTGGCTTCACCGATAGTAGGTGTCCATCCAGTTTCCGCTGAAGACCCGGTGGGCTGTGGGGCAGTGGGAAAAGGCTGTGTGGGACCAGCTGGCATCTGGCTAGAGGTGAGTTCAGGTTCTTCAGAGATGGCCGGCGGTGCTGTAATGGGCAAAGCAGAGGTTATGAGAAGAGAGCAGTGATGGCTCCCTCTTCACAGACGAAAGGCAGCAGCTATGAGGAAGAAGAGACAGGAAGGATAAAGTGGAGTCTGGGCCACACTAAAGGATGGGTCAGATTACATGACGCAGTGTAAGAACTGATCTCCTCATCATGTTCCGTGTGTTCTTGGATCACGATGCAACATTCAAGTGTGTTTCTAATGGAGGGTTGCCATTAAACAAACCTGAGAAGCAGCGTTCTAGCATTCTAACACCCTACTGTGGTCTTGTCTGGGGAGAGATCTGCCCTGGGCAGTCCATCAGAATCCACGCACCACTGGCCTCTGTGTGACTGATGACAGGAGACACGCGGGAGGCTTAACACCCAGATGAGCAAGAGCATGGGGGGAAGTGCTACAAGATTTCTTCTTGCTCAGCAAAAAGCAAAACGCAGAGTAATCAAAGTATGACTTACTGTGCATGGAGGGCGGCCCCTGGGATGTGGAGGGGAAGCCAGGGCTGGACACGGGGCCAAAAGTGCCTGGAATAGTGGCAGGGCTGTGCTGTCCCACAGAAGAGCTTTCCGGGGCTTCTGAAGTAGCCTCTGTGGACTGGTAAGGGCTTGCAGTGCTGGCGGACAGGAGAACAGGAGGGGACTTGGAGGTGCTAACCGTGTCTGTAGGCTGGGAGGAAGGAGAAGGGGGTGGCTGGTTTTCCCCCTGTGTGGCTGAAGGGGCGGTGGTAGAACCACCACCGATGCTCTGGTCTCCAGTAGGGACCAATCTGTTATCTGTACTGGGGATGGTTGTGGTTGGCAGCTTGACATCCTGGGAGCCACCGAGAGTTGCAGTAGGGCTGCCCACGCTTGGGTTGTCATCGGACTTGGAGGGCAGCACAGAAGGCTCTGGCTGAGGAGGGACTGTGGTCACCACTGAGCCTCTGGATTCCGTCGAGCTGTCACCCTGGACCTGAGGAAGGGTGGTTGTCGCTGAAACAGCAGATGCGTCTGTGCTTGGCAACGTCATGTTGGTGAGCTCTGGACGTGGGCCTTGATCGGTCGAGGTTATGGTTGTGGTGGTGGCAGCTGAGATCTGGCTAGGTGGGTCTCCTGATGACAAGAAGACAGGGTCAAGTTTGCGTTAGCCTCCAGCCACCTCCCGTCCACCCCTGCAGGTGCCCCATTGGAGGCTTGCATGCTTTGGGAGTTCTCTCAGGAGGCTGGGCTGAAGCAGGGGGAGGGGAGGGAAACTGAGGAAGAGGAAGACCACTGCAGTGAGGATATGTGGGCGTTCTGGCCTGGACACAGCCCCTCACGCCCAGACACCTCTACCCACCCCCAAAACTCCACAGACCGATGCTCACTGAGCTCCTCTAGCCCTACTTCAAGTACTGGCAAGAGCCACGCAGCCTTCCCAGGGAAGGTCCAGCCCAGAAGGACAAGTGGAGCACAGACCACAGTTACATAAACAGTCACTTCAATCCCACTGGGGGCTGCTGCAGAGGAACAGTGCCAAGTGCCTGGACCGGGCTTAGATAGTGGCTTAGCCTTCCTTGGTGGGGAAGAAAGGACACTTATGGAAGACACAGCTACATGACAATCCAATGCTGACCCCTGCAGAGACGGCCAGCAACCAGAATCCACACCCAGGAGATGGACTGCAGACCCAACAGCAGACCTGGTAACTCCAGAGAAGACTTGACTAAAGAGACAGACAAGGGTGTGACAGGGAAGGAAGGGCCTCCTGATGGTCATTTAGCTAGTAAGACCTGAACGACAAGGGGAGGGAAGGGAACCTGCCAAGGCCCTGAGGCTCACGGGAGTGTGGGTGTGGAGTTTAGGGAGTGTGGGCAGGAGTGACTGAGATGTGCAGGGCTCTAGGCGTTGTAAGCTATCCAGACATTTCTGAAGGTAAAGAAGGCTGTCTTAACATTTTTATCCCATGGGGCTGGGGAGATGGCTCAGTGGTTAAAGACACTTGCTTGCAAAGAAGCCTGCTGTTCGACTCCTCAACCACCCACTTAAAGCTGAACAGGCATATTTTGCAGTGACAAGAGATCCTAGCACATGCGTGCACAAATGATTTTTTTAAATTATATTCCAGATAAAAAATGAAACCTGAGAGGCAAAGTCAAACTTTGGAATTTCATTTAGGAATAACAAGAAGCATTGAAGTTGAAGCCAGATAGCTGTACAGGGAGAAAGGCGGGCCTGCTGGCACGTGAGGGGAGGACAGTACAGAGGGGAATGGCGGAGGGCCAGCCTGTGGGGATGTTGACAGTGGAGACAAGTGGAGGATGGTTTGGGGATTTGGGACGCCTGCTTGCCGATGGAGCCACGAAGGGGAGGGAAGAGAATCTGGAGAGAACCCTTGTTTTCAGCCTTGGGCAGAAGGAAGGGTATGGTGGGAGGAGATGCTGTGGCCACCTCGCAATTTAGGCTGAGAATGCCAGAGATGAGGTTCTCAGCCTCTCCTGGGTGAAACGTGAGTTGTCCAAGCCTGGGAGGGAGGGAGGGAGGGGAGGAGGGGAGAGGGAGGGAGGGAGGGAGGTTGGGAGGGAGGGAGGGAAGGAGGGCCTGAGGACCACCAGTAGCAGCAGCAGACCTGACGGTGCCTGACAGGGCAGGTGGCTTTATGGGGGTGTCTGGGGTACTTCTCAGCAGCGCCAGCTACTCCGTGAATTAGGCACGAGCCCAGCCAATCGCTCACACACACATTTTCCTATTTGGAGTGTCGCTAACAGGACTTCAGGGATTTGCCATGAGGTTGTCCTGGGGCTGAAGGTGTGACAATCCTATTGAGGATGGGATTCTAGTATCCTAAGGATCTGTGGATAAAGTGTCCATGAGGGGCATGGTGGGGTACCTGCTATCACGACACAAGTCTATACTCCCAGTTCTGGGGGGGCTAGGGTAGGATAGAGATTTAGTTGTTTTGGGCGACACTGCAAGACCCTGTGGGGGGGGGGGACAAAGGCCAGAGCAGTGGTGCACACCTGTAATCCCAGCACCTGAGAGGTGGAAGCAGGAGGATCAGAAGTTCAGGGTCATCCTTGGCTACACTGGGAGTTTGAGGCCAGCCTGGCGTATGTGAGACCCATAACAAAGCAGGCCTGTGAAGTGCTGTGGGCTGACAGCGTCACAGAATCTTTGTCACACAATACACTACACTGAGGAGTCTCCAGCGCTCAAGGGAAGCAGAGGAGGATGAAAACTTAGGTGATGATGAGCTGAAAATACAGTTTCTCAACTCTAGAGCTGTTGACATTTGGATATGGATTCTTTTTTGTTATTAAGTTACTCAATGTAGCATAGAATGTTCCAGCAACATCTCTGGCCTGTCCACTAGATGCAAGGAATGTATACACATACCTCTCTCCAGTTGTGACAACTAAAAATGTCTCCAGATTTGCTAAATGTCCACGAAAGAGGACAAAGTAACTCCCCAGGATTTCATAAATCCTATCAATACTCAGAATAAAAACCAGAGACTCGGAGAACAAAGGAATCGCTGGTTAGCAACTGAAGAATTGAGGCAAACTGGGCGCCATGAGTTACAAGCCACAGTGCTGATTTGAATCACAGCCTCAGCAGGCCTCTCCCTGAGAAGCGGATCAAGACACACGGGGGACGAATGTGAATCAGCTCCCACGCTCCCCTCCTCGATGGAATTCTCTCTTCAGTAGCCTCCCCCACTGTTCCTTCCTGGCTTGTGACTCCCAACAAGGGCTGCGGAGGTGGCTCAGTGGTAAGGCACTAGTAGCTCTGTAAGCATGAGGACCTGTTCAAACCCCGGCACCCACAGAAAGGCTGGGTGGGCATGCGGGCTCAGGAGGTGGAGACAAGCTGGCTGAAATCGTGACATCTGAGTTCAAGGAAGAAACCCCATCTCAATGGAGAGCAACTGAGGAAGACGCCTTCTGGCCTCCATATGCATGTGGCTGACATGTATCTACACACATATGAACACGCACGCACATCACACACGCGTGCAATAAGTAATTATATGCATACATAAATAAGTGTTTTAAAAGATTCCCAATCACCTCACCTGAGCTCACCAAAGCCAATGTTCCCACCACTCCTCCCTCTCCTAAAACGGTCAGATTCCAGTATGTTCCTGGGAGAACAAGCAGAGAAGGCTACACACTAAATACAGCTGGCCCCAAACCCAACAAATCTGCACAAGGGTGCTAGATCAACAGCGACAATAGGGCTGGAGAGATGGCTCAGTGGTTAAGGCACTTGCCTCTAGTGCCTGAGGCTCTGGGTTCAATTCCCCAGGTCCCTCATAAGCCAGACCCACAAGGTGGTGGCCCTGGTGCTCTCTCTCTCTCTCTCTCTCTCTCTCTCTCTCTCTCTCTCTCTCTCTCTCCCTCCCTCCCTCAGCTTGAAAATGAATAAATAAAATATTTTTTTAAAAAAAAAACAGCGACAATATTTGTGTCAGGTTGAATTCACAAATGTGGTGCACAACCAGAGATTGGCTTTCCACACAGAGGCCCAAGCAGCGAGAAGCATCTCGTTGCTTTCCTAGTTGGATGTCGAACGGGGAGATGGCTCAGTGGAGAAGGATCTGAGCTCAGATCCCTAGCACCCATGTAAATAAAATGCCAGTAATCCCAGAGGTGGGGAAGCAGACACAGGGAATCCCCTGGGGTTCCTGGCTAGCTACTCTAGCCAATTTGGTGAGCTCTAGGTCTAGAGCAACCCTGTCTCAAAGAAGAGGATAGAGTGATCGAGGGAGACGCCCGGCATTGACTTCTGGCACCTGCACACCCATGTAGTGCACACACCTATACATGTAAAAATAAATCAGATACTGTGTTTTGGAAATGGTTGGCTCCCCTAAGATTCACTGGACACTTAGTCCCCAATATAACCATGGAAATGCGGTAGGACCTCTAAGAGGCAGGGCCTGGTGGGAAGTGCCGGGTCATGACCACCATCATGAAGGGATTCATGGTCTTGTAGAATTGATGAGTTCCTGGGACAGAAAAGGGCAGTCTAACCCTCCATGGTCTCTTTTGTAAAATATTTGGATTCATTTACTAGAGAGAGAGAGAGAGAGAGCCTCCTGCCACTGCAAACAAACTCCCAAGTGCATGTGCCACTATGTCTTAACATGGGCCCTGGGGAATCGACCCCAGGCTGTCAGGCTTTGCAAGCAAGCACTTTTAACAACAGAGTCATCTCTCCAGCCGCCTTCGTGTTCTCTTACACCATCTTTCACCATCTGCTCTCTCCCCAACCAGCTCGGCCTGGGACCACCTGCATCACTAGCGCTGTGCAGCTGTTTGAGCTACTCAGCCACCCAAATCATGGGCAAGTAAACCCACCCCCTGTTTAAGGCATCCAGCCTTGGGTATTTGGTATAAAAAATGAACTAAGATGACCGAGTTGCCAACTCTTCCCTGGGAGGATGTACAGGAGAGTCCAGAAGTCCTGGGGAGACATCAGCAGGAAGAGTACTGATCCCCAACACCATGAAAGAGCATTGAGACCCTGCGTCGACAACTCACTCCCACTCTGCCTTGTTCCCCGGGAGCTCAAATGACACCCACTCGGCCGTTGACAACTTCGGGGAGTTCTAAGATGCATATTTTTTCAGGTCTCAGTAATGAGGATACATTTTAAGGGATTGTTGCCCATACTTTCATAGTAAGCTGTTCTAACTGGTTAATTTTTTTTAAATTTCATTTATTTATTTGAGTGAGAGAGACAGTGTGTGAGAGAGAGGGAGGGAGAGAGAGAGGGAGAGAGAATGGGTGCACTGGGGAGGTGGTCTCACTCTGTAGCCAGCTGACTGGGAGCTCATGGCAGTCCCCCTGCCTCTGCCTCCCGAGCGCTGGGGTCACAGGTGTGCTCCAGCACCCCAGGCTTAGTTTATAACTGCTGGCAGCTTGGCAGGAATAAACTCTGGGATGTTACTGAGAGCACCGCTCTGTGCTGGAAGAGCTTCTCTGTGCCCGCCTATGTTGGTTACCAGGTGACTGTTAGCATCAGGGAAGGTGGAGAGCCACGCTCTTGAGTGTCGAGAGGAGCAGAAGTTCCAAGGCACAGTTGTCGACTATCGGCGGTGTGGAATCCGCAGTGCGCTGAAGGGTATTTTTCAAAACGGACCGATCTGTGTGTATGTATGCGTACCGGCATACACCCCATGATGAATGTGTGGAGCACAGAGGGCAACCCCTCTGTCACCTTCTTTGAGACGGGTCTCTTGCTGCTCAAACGTCCGTCAAGTGGGCCCTCCTTGACATGCCTTCCGCTGCCATGTGCCATGAGTCCTTGATTTTACATGGGCGCTGGAGAACTCTGGCACGAAGGATTTGCAAGGAAGAGTGTTTTCTTTCAATCTCTGAGCCAGCTCCCCTCCCCCTCCCTACTCCCAACAAGGGAGCTTTGGACAGTGGGGAAGAAGCTGTGTTCTTCAGGATCCAAATGCATGACTGCATCACTAATCCCACCTCCAGGCTCGCTGAATACAACAGAGACCACAGCCTCTAACACAGCTGCCAGGACCCAGTCTCCTCACACAGGTAACTTCAGGGCATCAAGGACTGAATTAGGTCACATTGCCGAAGGCCAGAAGTCTGCAATCAGCAAGCACACTCTCCCTTGGTGGGCAGCTGAGTCACCGAGATGCTGTGTCACTGTGACCTCCGGTTCCATCACGCATGGCCTTCTTCATGGTGTGGAACCTCCTAATCTACTCTCCCCCTTATACTACTGACAACGGGGTTCCTGGCTCCAAACACTAGCAATCCACTCTGCTTTAAACAGACAGTGCATTTATTTTAAAATGCTAATAAGATTAAAGACTCTTGCTTGCAAAGCCTGCCGGTCCCAGTACCCAATAAAGCCAGATACAAAGTGGTGCATGCATCTGG
Organism: Zapus hudsonius; assembly: GCA_004024765.1. Lineage (NCBI taxonomy): Eukaryota > Metazoa > Chordata > Mammalia > Rodentia > Dipodidae > Zapus > Zapus hudsonius. The sequence goes on from PVHP010003525.1 coordinate 74,447, forward strand.
AATTCATTTGCACACTCACAGCTTGCTCTCTCTCCCCCCTTGCAAACAAATAAATAAAAATGTGAAAAGTAGCTCATGAGATGCTTGGAGTGGCTACACGATCAAGCGTAGGTCAGAAGCAGTGGTGAGAGCTCCTGACCAGGGGGAAGGCGTGTGTCCATCACCATCAAGCATGACCTCCTAGGTGTGGGAGACAGCAGTCTCTAGTGACACTGGGTCTCCTTTGGCCTTTTTGATCGGGTGCACGGGGAACCCCCTCCCTGCTTCAATACTGAGCAGCACGTAGGTTCATGGCCAGGGGGAAGCTCTGCGCATGTCACCGCTGGTAGGAGTGTGGCTTCTGGGAGCACATGTCGGCCCACTATGTATGTGCACCTAGCATCTCCACACCCCACAGCCACTTGGTCATGAGTCCATGAAGCAAGCGTGAGGTTACAGAGAAAGAACAGACATGTACATCAGAGTCCTCAGAACCTCCCCAGAGTGAGATGGAAGGGTGCAGCCATGTGCCTCGTCCGGGTGGGCACTTACTCACTCATCCTGGCTCCTTCTAACCACTGGCTTAAAAAGCCACCAGCTACTGCCTGTGGATCTCACCAGGCCTCCAGCCTACTCCAGGGCACTCTGAGAAGCAAGCCAGACTTTCACCCCTCAGCCAGCTGCTCACAGGGACCCAGCTCTCCTGGAGACCACAGGCCTGGCTGAGGGAAAGGTGCACGTGGCAGTCAGGACTTCGCACTCTAAGGATGGGGAGCACACGTCATTCGTTCATGGTGGGTGTCTGTGCAGATGCATGTGCTCTATATGCACACGTGTGGAGAAACCAGGAGCCTGGTGACCTCATCTATTGCTCTTCTGCTGATTTCTTTGACACAGGTTCTCTCAATGAACCTGGAGCTCACACCGTGTTTCCTTTAGATTGGCTCAGAGATCTTCCGTCTCCACCCTCCTTAGCATGGGGGAAGGGAGGAACTCGGTCCTCCGGCTTGGCAGCTAGCACTCCTGCCCACTGGGCCTTCTCCTCAGCCCTCAACCTATCTTTCTTTAACCTGCTCAGGTATTTAATTGGAATGCTGAAAATAAAGAAAAATAGGAGCAATGGATTAATGATAAAAATAAACACAGAAATCAAAACATAATAACAAATAGCAAAAACATAAATAATTTCTTTTTTTTTTTGCTTCACTATGTAGCCCAGGCTGGCCTCGAACCCATGACTCTCCTGCCTCAGTCTCCTGAGCAGTTAACTGGGACTATTGGCAGGCACTCCTATCCCAGAAAAAAATTAGTAAGGGTAATAAAATAATGATGGTTTTAGGGGTTAACCAAAAGTGGAAAATTTCAAAGGCATAAACAAACAACAAAGCAGAAAAATAACAGTTTAGGGCTGGAGATGGCTCAGTAGTTAAGGCACTTGCCTGCAAAGCCCAGAGACCAGGGTTCAATTCCCCCGGTACCCACATAAAGCCAGATGCACAAGGTGGCACATGCATCTGGAGTTTGTTTGCAGTGGCTGTAGAGGCCCTGGCACACCCATTCTCTTTATCTGATTCTCTCTCTCTCTCTCTCTCTCTCTCTCTCTCTCTCTCTCTCTCTCAAAAAATTTTATTTATTTATTTATCTGTTTATTTACTTGAGGGGGACAGACAGGGAGAATGGGGCCTGGGGCCTCCAGCGACTACAAATGAACTCTAGACACATGAGCCACCTTGTGCATCTGGATTTACATGAGTCCTGGGGAATCAAACTCGGGTCCTTCTGCTTTGCAGGCAAATGCTTTAAGCATGGAACCAGCTCTCCAGCCCCACTCTCTCTCTCTTAAATAATAAATAAATGAAATAATATGTTCCCAAAGCACAGGCAGCTATGGAAAAGTACTGACAGATCTGAAGCAGATGAGAGGATGGAAAAATTCCTAAAAACTAATACTATTTATCAGAATGACTCAAGAATAAAGCGAAAAAAATCATCTGTCCTATAGTCACAAGGAAATTGAATAGGTACTCGATACTTTCCTCATAAGGAAAACCCCAAAATTGAATGCAAGAATTGAATCACTGTACCCTTATACTCGAACTCTCTGTAATACAGGATGAAATAAAGGTAATTACATCTGTAAAAAGAATTAGTTTATGAGTGTCCATCCACCAAATGTTAAAACAGCAAACCAAAGAATAAGTTAAGAACCTTACTTTTAAGCTAGAAGTGGTGATTCACACCTTTAATTCCAGCACTTGGGAAACTGAGGTGGGAGGATTGCTGTGAGTTCAAGGCCAGCCTGGGCTAGAGAGTGAGTTTCAGGGTAGCCCAGACTACAGTGAGCCCCTGCCTTGAAAAACCAAAACAAAAAATCTTGTGTTCCTCCCAAGCGGCCATGAGCCTTACAGTTCAGCTAACAAAAGTAGAGAGCTAGAAAGAACTGCAGTCCATTCTAGCAACAAGAGCTGGGAAAATGAACACCAAGATGGCTTTCCTCTTGCCCAGAGAGCTGAGGTCATGAGGAAAACTGCCACCCTGAAAACCGGAGGCAGGCATGGCGGCTGCAGGAGAATGACGGTGCATGCTCAGCCGGGACAAAGCTCCGTGGGAACACACATGTCTCCTTTGCAGTGCAGGGATTCATGCATGGTAGGCATGAGCTTCGCCCTCAGATCCAGGTAAAACTGGAACTCCTAAAGACCAGATGTGGGCCAGGGTAGGCAGCTCAGAGGATAAAGTGCTTACACACCTATAAGGACCTTGGTTGAGACCCCCAGCACCCATATACATGCCAAGTGAGTGTGGAGGTCTGGAGACGGGATCCCCAAGCTAGGCAACTGCATCTGCAAGCTCTGGATGCAACTGATAGAGGAAGACTCCTGAAGTCAGCCCTGTGGTCTCCACATGTACCAGCACAGCTCAGCATATATACAAGCACACACGAAAAAGGGAGGCAGGGGAGAAGGGAGAGAGGGAGGGAGGCTGGAGGTAGGTAGCAAGAAAGCACCAAGCCCTAGGAGCTGCAGGCATTGGAAGGAAGGTGTCCAGAGTGCACCCAGGGGCGTTGAGGAAGTGCCCCACTGTGGCTGAGGCTGACTGAAGGGAGAAAGAAACCAAAGCCCTAAGTCAGACAGCTGCACACAGACAAGGAAATTGGGCTTCAGGTAGCGCGCCCACTGCAGCCCAAGTAAGAGCAAGAACACTGAGTGAGCTCCCTAAGGAGGCAGGACCACCACCCAGAGCCACACTCCCAAGCCAGCTTTCTGCATGAGGCTTAATCAGAACCTCCCCTGCTTGTAACAATGGAATGTGGCTGAGAAGGGCGGACTGGAACAGCAAAAGAAAAGGAGGGGGGCTGGAAAGACGGCTCAGTGGTTAAGGCACATGCCTGCAAAGCCTGGCGACCTAGGTTTGATTGCCCGCTACCCACGTACAGCCAGATGCACAAAGAGGTTCAAGTATCTGGAGGGCATTTGCAGCAGCTGGAGGCTCTAATGTGCCCATTCTCTGTGTGTCTCTTCTATCGCTCTCTGCTT
>PVHP010003526.1:0-77944 GCA_004024765.1 Zapus hudsonius
GAGAGAGAGAGAGAGAGAGAGAGAGAGAGAGAATGGGCACACCAGGGCCTCCAGCCACTGCAAATGAACTCCAGACAAATTCCAGATGCATGTACCACCTTGTGATCTGGCTTTATGTGGGTACTGGGGAATTGAACCTGGTCCTTTGGCTTTGCAGGCAAGCACCTTAACTGCTGAGCCATCTCTCTATCATCAATGGTCTCCCTTTCTTTCTCTCTTTGTGTCTTTGTTACACCCTTTAACCATTGAGGGCTAGTTGCCTTGCTTTCCCATGGCCTCATACCACAGCAGAGTCCTTGCTCTCAGGAGCTGACATCATTGTGGAAACAGCTGGGTTATAAACCAAGATCTAACATTTCAGGTGACAGTGGTCTGGAGACAAACAGTGGAGTGAGCTCTTGCTGCCTTAGCAATGGCTGACCAGGACACCTTTCTCTGGCCAGCGCATTGGAGCAGAGATTGAAGGAAAGTGAGCAGTGATCCACGAAGGCTCCAGGATCTGGGTGGAGAGCCTGAGGTATTTCTGGAGGTGTGCTTGACCAGGAGGAGGTTGATGTGACTTGTGTGGAGTGGTGGTGAAGGAGTCATGGACACTGTTCTGAGTGATGGCACAGCCTGTGGCCCACACAGAGCCAATTGACCTCTGCAAGATAAGTTGGGAGCAAAGGAGATGCACTGTGCACTGTCCCATAGCAGGGATGCTCGAGCACCTGAGCGCTGGAGGGGGGTGAAGCCAGGGAGAGCAGGAAGGAGACAGTCACAGTGATCCTCACCAAGATGATGGATGGCAAGTGAAGGCCAAAGGGAAGATTTCAAGGTGGTGCTGGGATAATTAACTGCTGATCCAGCCAGCTGATTTATTTCTGGATCTTTTAGTTCAACTCATCAACAGGGAGAATGTTATGGGCCCAGCTCCGCTTATGAATGAACTGACCAGATGGAGAAGGCTGGGCCAAGTTCAGCCCCTCAGGCAATTGAGAGGGGAAAACTTCCCCAAGAAGAGGCCAGGGAGTCCATCCACTGGTTAGCATGCTCCTGTCACTCATGCTAGTTCATTCAGTAATGCTCAGGACACCCTGTGATGGACCACTGCAGCCCAGGTTGACCTGGATCTCGCTCTGCAGCCTAAACTGGCCCGGAATTTACAGCAATCTTCCTGCCTCAACCTTCCAAGTGTTGGGATTAAAAGCCCATGTGACCATGTCCGCTGAGGGAGATGATTTAATTCCAATTTTTAAAAACTTTTTATTGATAGCTTCCATAATTATAGACCATAAACCATTATGATTCCTTCTCACCCTCCCCCATATTTCTTCCCCCTCTCAATTAGTCTCTGCTTTGTTTGGGTGTCATCATCTTTTTATGTCATTATGTGTAGGTTTTATCAGGCACTTTGAAATCATGAATATCAAGGCTGTTTTGTGTCCGGAAGTTTGCATTGTAAGCAGTCCTTCCCTTCCTTTGGCTCTTACAGTCTTTCTGCCACATCTTCCACAATAGACCCTGAGACTCAGGAAGTGCTGAACACTCCACTGTCATTTCTTCTCAGCACTATGGTGTCTTTTGCATTATCCCAGTGGTCACCACCATCTGAAAAAGAGAAACTTATCCAGCCATGAGTGAGAGTATCATTATTCTTTGGCTATGCTTATTTTTAAAAAAGTGTTTGTGAGGCAGTTTGGTGGGCATAATATATGCATTTAGACAACAGCAGGTGTTGTCTAAATGCATATATTCTCCCTAGGGCTCATGATCTCCCCCACTATAGGCTTTTGACTATGTTTTCAGTACCAGCATGTATTCTCTCCCGTGGAGTGGGCCTCCAGTTCAATAGAGAGCAATTGGTTCCAATATACGTGCCACTATTGTCCCAGTTGGCCTTAAGGCTTGCAAGATCCATTGCTGTTTACCACCATTGATGACTTCTTTCTCCCATAGGGCTGCATGCAGCCATAGCTTTTACCAGCTTTCTGTCCAGCTGGTAAACAGGGAGGAGGTGTCCAGCTCAGCTCCAGCTTGATTTCTCAGTGACCTGCAGCCCAAGCATATGTGGTCTTCAACAATAGGGTCTTACCATCTCATTCTGGTGAGCAACCAAGAGCTTTGGCAATGGCCTGTAATGTTTTGGGGGCCTCAGGAACCTCCTTGGCCAACAGCTCACTGGAGGTTATCCCATCCCTAGCACTGATGTTTTTCTAGTAACAATCTATGGCTACTGGCTGTACCATTATATGAGGGAGAACATGTGTTTTGGATTTCTGGGCCTGAGTTACCTCACTTAGTATGATCCTCTCCAGATCCATCCATTTCCCTACAAATTTCATTTTTATTTACCACTGAATAGTACTCTATTATATAAATGAACCACATCTTCATTTTCCATCAGTTGAGGGATATCTAGTTTGGTTCCGTTTCTAGCTATTGTAAATAGAGCCGCAATAAACATCTCTAGGATATAACTAGAGTCATTTAATTCCGATTTTTTAATTAAAAATTTCATTTGAAAATTAACTAATTTCTAATTAAAAACATCAGGGCTCACTCAGAGAAGATAAGAAACTTGCCGAAGGTCACACAGCTGGGAACACAGGGAGGCAATGTGGATTTGACCTTCGCGAATCATCTGATTCTCAAGTCTGTGCTGTGACTCTAAGGTCAAGATGCCAAGGATTCGATGAAGACAAGCCAGTTAGCATGAGGACTGAGGGGTTGTTTGGTCACATCTTAAATGGAGTGTCACGGCCAGGGAAGATGCCAAGGAAACCAGGTAGCAGAGGGAGGCCAGCAATAAAGCAGCACCAATGCCGGCTCTATGGTCAGGACACTGCTGTCTTCAAATGCTTTATGCCAGCTTGCAGTAAGTTTCACTAAGCAACAAGTACACACGTTTATTTCCAGCACAGGCTCCACTTCACTATGGATCTGACAGAGGAGCCCCTGGCTGGCCCTTGCTCTTCCAGTGGCAGAGGACAGATGGGGACCATAGATGACTGCCCAAGGGAGAGGGACAAAGAGTCCACCCTGGACCCACTTCAGGAGGTTAGGAAGTGTCATCTTAGCACATAGTGAGAACTCCAAAAGGCTGGCAGCCACTTTTGTCAATAGGCATAGTGCCTGGGAGGCAATGAACTGTCGTCCCTCCACAGGCTCCTGGCACTGTCTGGAGAGGTTTGTCACTGTGGAGCAGAAAAGGAGGGAGCACATGGCTCACCTTGAGCCCCATGCTGAGTTGAGCACAGCACCCCTCTGGCTTCCTCCCCAAGGTGACTGGACATCTGGCTCGTCTCCTTTCCAGCCCTCAACTTCAGAATGGCTACTTCAGCACCTCCTTCCTCCACGTATTTATTTCTCTCCTCCTCTTGCAAAATTGTTCTGTTTGTTTGCTTTCTCTAACAGAAATGTGAATGGAAGCCATTCAGAATCACGGATGTGGCTCACCACGTGGCCTTAAAAGTAATTTCTTCCTTTCACTCTTGAACTTGCAGAGTGAGGAGCATTTTCTTATTTCAGGTTTATTTCTAATAGAAAAGAAGAAAGCAGAGAGCAGAAACAATTTCTCATGTCCAAGGGAATCCATCCTGAGTGGCCCATCCCTGTCCCTTCCGGGCTCACCGAATGCATGTCCATGTGCCCTGGCCTGGCCTTAGGCTCTAGATACAAACTCATTTTTTTCTTCTTGAATCTTTCTTTATAATTCTTAATTAAAGATTAGGAAAGAACCCAAAACTTGGGGTTCATAAATCTTGGGGATCCCCTGAGCCCCAAATCCTGAATCACCAGGATGATATACTTCCTCATTTCTAGTAAAACAAAATCCACCTGAAATTCTCTTCGTTTGACCTATTTAAATTACTTGCTCACCCCTGAATTGGTCCTTGCCACCAGGAGTATGGGAAGTGCCAAGGAGCTTATCCTAGGTCACCTGCTCCAAGCATGCGCCCATCTTCGTAGGGATCACAGATTCCTCAAGGGAGACCATATTGCCGGGGCAGAGGAGCCACAATCCTGGCTGAATTCTGGGCAGCCAGCCAGTGTCCTCAATGGTTTTGCTTCTTTCCACGTGGTTGTGTTAGGTGATTCCCTTCAACCCCCAAACTGTTGCAACTTGGTGGGGGGTAGGGTGGGTAAAAGTCTTATGGCAGCTTATTGTGCTTCTCTCCAGTCCTTTCTTCATCTACCTTCACAGTGAGCCCTTTCTTTCCTTCTTTTCTTTTCCCTTCTTTTGGGGGGTTTGCTATGGAGCTTAGGTTGTCCTCAGTCTACCTAGTGCTGGATTATAGGCTTGCACCACACATCCATCTCCTTTTCTTTTCTTTTAGGCAGGCTTCTGAGGTTATCTCCACCCATGCAAACCTCCTTCCTTTCTCTATACTCTCTAGCCATACAGGATGTGCCTGCTCATGAAGGTCCATTGGCAAGGTGGCGTGCCTGCAGCCTGGATGGTTGAGGGTCTTTCTCTTGTCCAGGGTTCCATGGGAAGCTCATTGCTTTCCATCTGGGAGGTAGATGGGAGGCAGCTGCCTCCAGAAGCCCGAGGAAAAAGAAAAAGAAAAAGAAGCCTTTTCCTTTGGTGGGGGCATCTCAGCGGGACTGGGTGGCGACAAACTTATTTGTGTGTGTGCGTATTCATGTGTGTGAATTTGAGTACATGCTTGTTAGCACGTGTGTAGAGGTCAGAGGACAACTTTCAGGTGTTGGTCCTCACCTTTCACATCTTTTAAAAATTTGTTATTTTTAATTCTTTTAGTAGGCATACAGAGATTTAGGTATCATTCATTCTGGCTTTTTCAAGTACAATTTGTTTTTGGAGATTCCTGTCCCCCCTCCTAACCCCCATCCCCTCCTCTCCAGTGTCTTCCCTTTCCAGCTCTGTACTTGCTATTGCTTATGGTTCTACCTTCTTATGATTTATCCACAATTACCTCCCACCTTTTTTTTTTATTGTCCATAATGTTACATTATTTAGTGGGCCAACAATGAGTTATTATCCCCAATTCCCCATTGCCCCCTTTCCCCATCCCAGTCAGCTGGATATCCTCCTCCGTGGGCCGTCTGGATCAGTCTTTGTGGTAGGGGACCATGGATAGCCCAGTCTTCAGCCAGGTTCTCCTGACCCAAGTGTGTTGTTACTGAGGGTTGCCTAGTCTCTGAAATTCTCCCCCACCACGGCTCTCACAATCTTTCTGCCCCCTCTTCTGCTCAGTTCCCTGAGTTGTGGTGGGTGAGTATTAATGATGCTTTAATGTTGTGAGCTTATGGATTATTGTGTTGAGAATCGTTGGTTTCTGTCTCACTGGCTTATTGTGAGTTGATTGAACAGCTGTGGCTGTGGGTCCCTTGTTCATCCCGTCATTCTCTGCAGGGTTCCATATGGATCCTCCACAATATGACTGTGGTGGCCCATCTCTTGCCAGGATCTCAGCTTTCTGCCTGAGGTCGGTTGGTAGGGTTATATGGGCCACAGCTCTCTCGCTGCATCCTGAAAAATACAAACACAATCTCCATTGGAGAGTGAGATCAGTATAGGTTAACAAATATACACCATTCTGGATTACCTAGCTTCTATTTTTAGTAGCCTCCCCGTCAATCACTCGCATAGTGCATCTTTTCTTGGGAGCCCAAGAGTATGGGATCTGATGCATATTGCCCTGAATCCCCAGTTTCAATCAAGGGTTCTCCCTCACTGAGTGGAATATTTGGCCGAATTTAATAGCTGTTGATTGTCTCCCCCAGGCCCAGGCTCCTCCATTGCACAAGTGCTCCTTTCTTGGTTTGCTGTTCTCTGCCAGTAGGAGGTGTGGTCAGCCTACTCATGGCCACAGATTGTGTTTCATGCCAGTGGTCTGTTTACTCCAGCTGTTGTTGATCAGCTTCCCATGTCAGCTTGTGTAGTGCCTTCCAGCACTGCACTAACTGCCATCTGGGGGCTGGTTACCATTCCAGACCTTGAAGGGTCTCTCAATGCTGATTGATGGCATTCTGTGGTTTCTTCAGCAACAGGGTTTTGCCTCAGGCCTGGGGAGGGCGTTCAAGAGCCTTGACAGAATTCTGTCTTGTTTTTGTAACCTCATGGGTCACTTTGGTCAACAGCTCAGTGAGGGAAGGAACCAGTGGCTGGGACCTGGGGCTGTCAGACTGCTCAATTTTTCACAGGCTTAGACATTCTCCCCTACTACTCATGGCCCCTCTTACCAGTTGACGCCCACTACTTACTCTTTAGGTTACAGTATGCTTGTGAGGATTCTATGTTTTTAAACCTAATTTGGTTTAGTCTCATGCTTAAGCTATTCCCCTCCCCCCTTCCCTTACACCTCATTCATAACCTCTCACTTCTTTCTACTAGTCTGCATAGAGAAAACGGTTATCCTGGTTAAGGACCGCATGTAAGAGAGAGTATGCAGCATTCAATTCTCTGTTCTTTTGAGTGTTCTCTTAGAAAGATCTGCTCAAAGTCAGACCATTTTTCCCTAAATTTTGATATTTCATTTTTCCTTTCAGCTGAGTAGAATTCCATTGTATAAATATACCACAGTTTCGCTGTCCATTCCTCCAAGGATGGGCATTTGGGTTGATTCCAATTCTTGGCTATTTTGAATTGAGCTGCTATAAATATAGTTGTACAAAATTTTCAGCATCGAGATGTGACATCTTGTGGGTAGATGCCTAGTAGAGGGATAACTGGGTCCATTGGTAGTTCTATGTTCATTCTGTCTAGGAGTCTCCACACTGCTTTCCATAGCAGTTGAACAAGTTTGCAATCCCACCAGCAGTGAATGAGGGTTCCTTTTTCCCCCCGCATCCTCTCCAGCAATGATTGTTGTTGGTTTTCTTTATGATTGCCATTCTGACAGGGGTAAGATGGTATCTCATTGTGGTTTTGATTTGCATTTCCCTGATGCTTAAGGATGCTGAGCACTTTCTTAGATGAGTCAGGGCCATTTGTGTTTCCTCCTCCGTGAATTCTCTGTTGAGATCAGTACCCCATTTTGTGAGGGGGCATTTTGGGTTTTTCTTATTAATTTTTTTGAAGTCTCTGTAGGTTCTGGAAATTAGGCCTCTGTCTGAGTTGTAGCTGGCAAAAATCATCTCCCAATTTGAAGGGGGTCTATGGTTTGTTTGTTTGTCTGTACAGAAGCTTTTGAGCCTGAACAGGTCCCATTGGTTAAGTGTTTGTTGTATTTCCTGGGCTGCTGTAGATTTGCTCAGGAAATTTTTTCCAATTCCTATTTCATGTAGAGTTCCTCCTATTTTTTCTTCCAGGGTGTTCAGGGTTACCGGATTTATATTAAGGTCTCTGATCCATATGGAGTTGATTTTTGTACATCTCCCACCTCTTTTGAGGCAGGGTCTCTTCTCTCTCTCTCTCTCTCTCTCTCTCTCTCTCTCTCTCTCTCTCCTCTTTCTCTCTCTTCTTCTCTCTCTCTCTCTGTCTCCTGCTTCATTTGCCAGGTTAGTTGGTCTGTGAGCTTCCAAACAATTCCCCTGTCTCCACCTCCCTTGCAGTAGGCGGCTGGCTGAGATTACAGAAGCCCACCACAGCTTCCAGCTTTTACGTGGGGTCTGGGTATCTGAACTCAGATACTCACACCTCCATGACAAGTACTTTATCCATCCCAAACTCATCTCCCCAAATCCCCAAACTCATTTTTAAAAATTTGTGATGGGCAGTCTACTTGGCAATCCCCATTTTAAAAGTATAGCACTGCTGATCCTAAGAACCCGTGAGGTGTGTTTCATGCAGACTTGGACTGGTGCCTGAGAAGGGAGTTTAACTCTCCTGGGCTCCAGCAGCTGGAGGGAGAACACAGGGTGAGCTGAGCCGAGGCAGGGAAGTGAACAGGAGGAGGAACCAGTTAGAAGACATGCTCAAAGTTGGCTTTAAGTTTTCCCAGGGCCACAGAGTTAAGGATCCTTGGGATTTTTTTCCTTTGATTTTCTAATTTGGACCTTATAATAACTTTGAGAAGTAGAAAGAGCTGAAAACCGTCTGTATTTCTCTCCTCAAGATAAATGAAGCTGGGGGAGGTGAAATGACCGCTGAGGAGCACACAGTGGCGAGAGAGGGCAAGATTTAGACTCATTGATAATAACGAGACACAGGTTTTACACAGTGAGTAACTGCTGTCCTTTCTTCATGAGTTTTACACATGCCAAAACCCTTTTGGTGGAGAATGGGCAAAAGCCTTAGAAAACAATGGAGTGAAGGCTGAATGTGATTTGCAGTAAGTGACACCAGTTAAGGTTAGGTGCCTTGCTCTTGGCTGCAGTGATATTCTTACAAGCTGGGATGGTGACAGGGTGATTAATCTGTGGCTTTTTTATATCAGCGTGTGTTTGGGTGTAAGCAACAGAAAAGAACTCGATAAGCTAAGCAGGCAGATTCAGTGGAGGGCATGCAGACCGCTCAGGAATTAGGCATAGAAATGGCTGCAGGCTGGGTAGCCGGAGAGGCTGAGAAGACAGGAGGTGACCTGCACTGTACCCAGCACAGAAGCTAGAATAGACAGGATGGGCCTTCTCACTGAGGCTGTACCACAAACTCCCTGATGGGGGCTGGTTGGTGGTGACACCAAATGGTCTGTAGTCAGAGAAGGAAACAGAGTCATGGTTCCTAATTGAGGAGCAGGTGGAAAATAGGAGAAAATAGGAGTCATCTCCACAGGAGCCACCTCACCTCCATTCAGTTCTCTGTAAAGGAGAGTCTTCAGCTCTGCCAGGAGAAAGGAGAAAGGCCTGCCTGTCTTACAGAGCTGGGCTGCAGAAAGAATGTGGGGTTTGGAGTGTCTCCCAGACAGCACTGGACAGACCAGAGAGAAGGTGCTTTAAGACTTGCTGTGCTGTGTTAAGACCAGGCACTTTTGGAGCTGGGTTGATGCTCAACAGTTAGAGGTGCTTGCTTGCAAAGCCTGCCAGCCTGAGTTAAGTTCCTCAGCACTCACATAAAGCCAGAAGCAAGTGGCACATGGTTCCCAATGCACCTTTGGGAAGCGGAGCCAGGAGAACTTGAAGTTCAAGAGACAGTTTAGCTGGCATATTTTGTAGCAGCAAGAGACCCTGACTCAAAGTTTGAGGAAGAAGAGCACAGGCACCTTGAGATTGTGCTCTGCACCCACATACCCACACCCACCCACCCATGCTAATAAAACCTAAATAAAGCCAGGCTTGGTGGTGCATGCCTTTAATCCCAGCACTCAGCAGGCAGGGGTAGGAGAATCGCCATGAGTGCAAGGCCAGCCTGAGACTATAGAGTGATTTCCTGGTCAGCCTGGGAAAAAGCGTAACCCTACCTCAAAAAAAAATTTTTTTAATTAAAAAATTTTAAAATTGAGTCATTTTCAAATAATCAAAATTTCTAAAGGAATTTTTGTCTAGCCTCATGACAAAGCAGCATTAGGTTAACTGCACTATAAACTCATCCTCTCCTCCTGTCATTTAATCTTTACAGCCATTCACAAGGAAATTCTACTTTTATCCACCTGCCCTACATAATGAAACAAAGCCTCCATGAAGTCTTGAGTATCTGCACTTTCCTCCAGTGTCCACCAAAGTGCCAAGTTCCACTCTTGGAAAGCTAGCTGCTCGTTCCCAGCTCAGGTTCTGTCCACTGCACTGCCCTGGCCTGGTCGCTGCACCCTGGCTCCTAGCAGTCTCGTGTCAGACCAGGAAAGAGTACTGGGGGGGCGTTCACTAGTGGAATTCAGGTGGTGGGATCTGGAATTATGTTCTTAATGGGAGCAAAATCAGCCAATTTGTTATTTGCTGAGATACTCATCATTGCTTAAGTAGCTATTTTTGTTTCAAGTTTTGAAACATTGCTAAACTCTCCACATACTGGGGGGGGCTGTACCATGTCCGTGAAAGACAGTGCCCCCCCCAACTGTAGGTGCAGCTCTCTCCCACCGGAGGCCCGCTGTTTCTTGCTCACCTTAACTTCAAGAGACTATGTAGTCTTAGCTGAGTTTCTGAACAATAACATGGTATAGATTGTTGAATTGTGGAAACATGAAGGCTAAGAAGGATACAATATGCTATTATCGGAATAGGAGAAAATAGAAATAGACATTTGCATTTGTGTTTAGAGGGTAGAATAATTTCTAGGGGGATTCTAGAAAAACTGACAAAAGATGTTTTATGGGATCATGGAAGAAATGTGTTTATTGTATGTATACTTTCTAGAATTTGGAGCTGAGGATTGAACAACATGACTTTATTTCCTATTATAAAAAGTTCTGTTTAAATAAAAACATGTATTGAGTAACAAACAAACAAACAAACCCAAGTCACTTGTGTGTCCTTCCTGAATCACAAGTTAGGATAGCCGTTCACTCTTGTTACACATGGTGCTTGTGGTGTGGGACTTTCAATGGAACTGGGCCCAGACTGATCACATTGGGCCCTGCATTTTATTAGAGTCAAAATGACATTTAGTATTTATCATCAAAATTCTTTGAAAGTGTTGGGTGTGGGGTCACATGCCTTTAATCCCAGCACTCAGGAGGCAGAGGTTAGGAGGATCACTGAGTTTGAGACCATCCTGTATAGAATGAGTTTTAGTTTAGCTTGGGCTAGAGTGAGACCATATCTTGAAAAAACAAACAAACAAAAATCTTGGAAAGGGAGGTGAAAGAGGTGGCTTCGTGGTTAAAGGACTCATTTGTAAGCTTGATGGCCTGGATTCAGTTCCCCAGCCACCCACACAAAGCCAAATGGGTATTCTTTTGCAGAAGTGTACACACACATGCACTCACATGTGCAAATAAATATATAAAAATTAAAGAAATCTTAGAAAATGAGTGTCTTACACATAGCTAAAAATGCAGACAAATAAATGTCGTATTGTAGAGTTACTCATTACAGGTTTTTTCCCCATGAGGAACATTGAAAATTTGCTTCAGTTTTCCCTGTGAAAGCAAAATATGTGACAGCTTTATTTTCTAGGGAATATTTCTTGTCAGGGGTTAGAATATACTTGGATGGGCCCTAAATTTCCATTTTTACTTTCCCCTTATAAATGGTTCATTATTAAAATTAGAACCTAAGCATACCATTTTATTAGAAAATAAAACTGAAGCACATGATCAATCTAATAAAAAGTTTAATTAGGGAGTTTATAATGTTATCTACGTCATCATAGTGACTAGCTGTTGATACCCCTATCCACTATCTCTATGGTTATCTCCTTTTTAAAGACGAGAAAAGCAAAGTTACTTATTCATAGTCACACAGGTAACAAGAGTGTCCTAACCGAGCCCTTTCCATCACAGAGCCCATGCTCTGAGCATCTAGTTTATTCTGCTGATATGACCCTTGACTAGTTTTAGTAACTAGCAGCTCTGGTAGAAGATTTACTGTAATATTCATAACCTAATCATTAGCACACTTTAAAGAACTAAAAGAAAAAGTACAGATGGTTAAAAAAAACAATTTTTGTACTTCTTTACTAGCTAAATAAGTTATATTTAGAGAGAGGGAGAGAGAGAAAGAGAGAGAGAGAGAAAGAGAGAGAAAGAGAGAGAGAGAGAGAGAGAGAGAGAGAGAGAGAGAGAGAGAAACAAGAATTTGGGAAGAAGAACCCTGTGCCCAGAAGCCACAGATTGTTAAAAGAATATGTCGCTTCCAGGGATGGGATACCTTCTAGCAAATTGTTTGCTAGGGAGGCCTCTGGTGCCCCCCAAACATTAAAGGCTATTGCTAAGTCTCTTGCTTGCCCACCAGAACTAGATGATAAGACTCTATTGCTGAAGGCACCGTATGGTTGGGCTGCAGGTCACTGAGAAGTCAAGCTGGAGCTGAGCTGGAAGCCTCCCCCCTGTTGACCAGCTGACAGAATGCTGGAAAGAGCTGTGCAGCCAGTTGGAGGAGAAAAGTCATCAAGGGTGTAAACCAGCAATGGACTCTGCAAACTCTGTGGCTGGCCAGCCAGGCCAAATGTACCAACTGGTTCAATGATGACATCTCTGTTATGGGGGAAAGCAACCACTGTTTGATTGGATTTGAGGCCCTCTCCATGGGAGGGGATTCATGCCTGGTACTGAAAACCTAGTCAAAAGCTTATGCCTGGGAGTTCATAACCTCTAGGGAGGAAACTGCTACTGTTGTCTAGCTAAATGGATATATTTGTCCTCAAAACTGCCCTCTAAATTCTTATATTTATGCCTAGGTATTAATGCTACACTTACTTTTGTTTGAAGATACTTCTCTCTTTTTTTAAAAAAAATTATAAAACATTTTATTTATTTATTTGAGAGAGTGAGAGTGAAAGAGAGAAAGAGACAGAGCGAATGAGAGAGAGAATGGGCACACCAGGGCCTCCAGCCACTGCAAATGAACTCTAGTTTCATGCACCACCTTGTGAATCTGGCTTTATGTGGGTACTGGGGAATTGAACTCAGGTCCTTCTGCTTTGCAGGCAAGTGCCATAACCACTGAACCATTTCTCCAGCCCCAAGAAGTTTCTCTTTTTCAGGTGGAAGTGACCACTGTGGAGACTCAAAATTCACAGAAGGATTGAGAAGAAACGACAGTGATATGTTCAGCACCAAGTGAGACATCATCTCTACCACACCTTCAGGGCTCGGGGACCATTGCAGAAGAGATGTGTGGCAGAAAGAATGTAAGAGACAGAAGAAGGGGAGGAGTGCTTACAACACTGTCTTCCAGACACAAAGTGGCCTTGATATTCTTGACCTCACAGTGGCTGATACTACCTACACAAGACTTGCATAATAGGAGGGGAAAGATGACGACATCAAAATAAAAGAGAAACCAGAAGAAGGGATTCCGTGGAAGTGGCAATGAGAGAATAAAACGGAAGGGTGGTCGAAGGGCATTATGAACATGGTATATTATTTATATGTACAGTGGTTACCAGCAAAACGTTTAAAAATCAATTTTTAATTAATTAGAGCTTTTTCTATTTTATTTATTTATTTGCACAGGAGAGAAGCAGATAGAGAGAATGGGAGTGCCACGTCCTCTAGCCACTACAAACAAATTCCAGATGCATGCACCACTTTGTGCATCAGGCTTTACATGAGTACTAGGGAATCGAACCTGAGTTGTTAGGCTTTGCAGACAAGTGCCTTCACTACCAAGCCATCTCTCCAGCCCTAATTAGAGCTTTCGAATTCTCTTAAAGCCTCTTTAGACAGTATTTCCATGTTCTACAATAATGAGAAGAGAAAGATTTAGATCCCTACCTTGAATGAAGTTAGAGCCTTGTAGAAATGTCAGATGATAATAGTTATTGCAGGAAAAAATGTATAATCATACACTGTGATAGTGATCAATTCTTTGAGCACAAATTATAGCAGCAGTGATGGTTGGAGAACAGAAGATGGAAGGGGAAGTGACCGGTATGTCGGAGTCTGTCAGCTGCCCATTTGGCAGATGTGGATTGAGTGTCTGTCCTACAGCTATATTGTGTCAATAGCCCTGGACGAACTGAGGATGATACAGATGTGATCGTTGCTCTCTGTGGGAACTCATGGGAGAAAACACCTACACAAGATAACCATAAATGTGTGTCATGAAACCAGGAACAAAGGTGAGGACTGGCAATCCTATTTGCTAAGTACTTCCATAACCCTACATGGATGGGAAGAGGCTGGAGAGCAGGCAGGTAACAATGGCACTCAGGTTTGTGCCTGGAGTCCAGAGGTGAGGAGATAAAGGCAGAGAGAGAGGGAGGGAAGAGGCCTCACAGCATCCAAAGGAGGGATAGCATGCTTTTGACTGGAGAACTTTAGAGAAACTTCCTGAGGGAATGAACCATTTGACTGGCCTTGGAGGGATAGGGGGATTTAGCTGGCAGAGACCATGGCTGTCAGCAGAGAGCAAAAGTGTCAAGACAAGAGTGTGGCAAACCCAAGGGGCTGGCACAACTCTCTTTGGTGGCTGTGTGAGGCACACAGCTGAGTTTCAGGCCCTGGGAGGAGGCATTCCATTTTTGGAGTTTTGATATCCATTCAAGTTTCTTTCTGGAAGTGAGGTTGGCTTAGGTCTGGGAACGTGCTTGGACAGACATCCCTGGTGAGTGTGGGCTCTGTGGCACAAGCTGTGGCCACATTCTGCATGGCCTGCGGCCCACGGCCAAGCAGTGGCTGACAAGAGGCGTCATCTGAGCTGGGCTCTGGGAAGGTCTGCCTGGTCCTGGATGATGGGCTCTGCAGGGAGGACAGCTGGAGGCACAGAGACTAGTTAGTGGCTACCCAGTTGTCCACCTGTGGGTACATGGATTGGGGTGGTGACAGTGGCTAGGACAAGAGAGCCTGAGTATGTCACTCAGACAGAAACAGCTGGACCTGGTGCCTAAGCGAGATGGCGAATGCCTAGGCAGTGGCATCTCAGGAACCCATCTGGAGCCAGGCTAGCCAGCCACTGTGGTGTTCCATGAGAGAAGATAAGGAAAGCGTCATCTCCCCCAAGGTCTGCCTTCTTCACGGGACAATGTCTGGCATGAATCCTTTTTCTCCATGGAAAAAGCAAAGTGTCTTAGAAGCCCCACAGATAGATTACAGAATAGTAAAGGAAGTTGGGTGCAGAGACAAGAATGTCAGGAGTAAGACTGAAGATAAACTGCTTTATTGAGTGTTTGCTTTGGCTCAGAAACAGAAGTTTTAGTCAAGTCACAATAAAATCAATAACGTAAACTTAACAGCTCCTGGGTACTTCCTATAGGGAACTCCCATGTCAGAGTTTCACCCACATTCTCCCAATGGCTTACACAATAGCCCAGGGGTCTTCTGTGCCTGGTTAATGGAGAGGTTTAGAAAGATGGAGTCATTGGCCAAAGGCCCACCATTGCTGGACAGCAGAGCCAAGCTTCTGTTGAAGAACGATGAGTCGATTCTGTCTACAGTGGGGTAGATTTTGAGCAGGGTGTGAGGACCAGTCTGAAATTGTGCCTGAGGCCATCGTAAGACTCTTGGTGACTGGTCCTTACCTGAAGGGGCAGCGCTAAAAGTGTGACCATCAGTCCTTCTGCCCCACAGTGGAGGGAAGAGCAGGCACGAACATCACACTGCAATGGAATGTCCTTTCTTATGCAGGAGATGGCTGGTCAGTAGGCCACCATTTAAGCAACTGCAGGACAGTCAACATGGAGTATGGACTTAGTAGATACAAATCATACAAAATGGACATTCTCTTTCCATCGGAAGGAATCTTGGCTTTGGCTTTGAGCCAAGAAAGTACATTTAGAAGACTATTGTGAGTCAATGGAGAAATAACTCTTATGGTATCATTTTCTGAATCCTAACTTGGGGAATCAGGAAGACATAATAATTTTTCTAAATTAGAGGGAAAGAAAAGAAAAAATGCAATGCGGTTGGCACTTGTTTACCCTGAGAGCATGGAGGAGTGCATCTCCAAGGGCAAAATCCTTCCACTGAGGCAAGCTTGTCCTGGGCTCCCAAGCCTTGGAGGAAGAATGCTTATTGATTGAGCTCATGCATTTTACAAGGGGAGAAAAGGATTGCTCCCAACATGTTTCGTGATGTAACTTTCTCAGAGCAAAGCGTTTTGTTTTGAAGCACCAGTTCTGTACAGCCTGTTGGTCTTTAGTCACTTCAGGAGGGTATCAGTAATTTTGTTATTCTAAACTAGACATCAAGAAAATTTAAGGCAGATGTGCAACCTTCCTCCTCTGTGTGCCTCACTCCCAGCCCATCCTTGATCCAGGGCGAGACCTTAAGGAATATTCCAGGTCTGGAGTGGAAGCTGTCACACTTAAGCTCTTAGCTGCAGATGTAGCGTGACATCAAGGTCGTTGTGGGTTGATTGTTTAATCTTGCACTGTCTGCCTGATATATGACTGAAAGGATTTGTGAGATGGGGTTTGTCTTGCCTCACTAATAAATGCAATATAGCCTCTGGGTGTCATGCTTTGTAGCACTGGAGGTTGACAAAGCCACTACAGGTCTCCAGGACTGCCTATCTCCATGGTACTTACTTGTCCACCCCACATGTACTGAGCACTTGCCATATTCCAGGCTCCACGCTGGTAGTAAAACAGTTAAGAGACACCTGTACAAAGTCTCAAAAGCCTTGAGTCTGAAAAAGAAAACAAACATACAAACACACAGTTGTAGCTCAGTGGGATCAACGCAGAAGGCAGTGAGGGGTGCGGCAGAAAGCAAGTAAATGCTTGCAGGCTCACAGAGGATTCTAGAAAAGGAAGACTCTCTTCAAGTGTCCCTTGGGCAGTTCTGGTTGGCCTCAGTTCTTGGAGCTGAATTTCCAGGCACAGGGACTGAAGCATGACTTTTCCTAGGAAATCTATTCCATTTACCCCAGATAGATAGGACAATAATATGTCAATTCCAGCATGGTGAGCCGGTAACTGCACTGGGAATTTCTTAAAGGGCCATGAGTCATCGGGGCAGCTGTGTCACCAAAAAGCCCACCCAACATGGGTGATGCCTCATGAAGGCTGCATTGTTGAAGCGCTTGTACAATTTGCAGGCAGCTGTACCACCATGGTTTCCTCTTCCTCAGTTGTTTACAATTTATATCATCTCAGGGAGGGGCTTCCTCATTCTTTTTATTGTCTTTATTCTTACTAGTTTTGTAAGCCTAGATTCGCAAGTTTCTTGTGAGTTTCATGAGCCTTCTGGGCCAGCTTCTCCCCTCCAAAAAGAAAAGTTTCAATCTTGAAGGTTAGGGATGGAGAGACACTAGGTAAATCCAGATATTGGCCCTAGGGGACAGGAAGTGGATGCTAAGAACAAATGATAGCTGGAACCTTATCTCATGAATGGAAAACCTAGATCATAGATTTCTCTCCCCCCCCCTGCACCCAGGAGTGCGGAGGAAACAGCTGTCTACAGACTTAACCTGTTAAAGACAGATTAGCGGACCAAGTCCAGCCACCTTTCTCCACCATCAGCGTCCCCCCCATTGTGCTCAAGAACAGCAAGCACCTTGCAGCCTTTCATCTTTGGGCACCCTAACCATCTTTCTGTTTGGGGGGCTTTCCCTGGAGGCCTCGATTGCTCTACAGTTTGATGAGTCCTGAGTCCTCATCAGCCGCTTCAGACAAGCAGGGCTGCATAATCATTCACATCACTCGGAGCTAAAACATCTTCCAACAAATGGGAGCCGCTGCTGTAGGGAGCTCCAGACAATGTACTTTTCATTAATTAAAATGACAGCGAGCTATTCAGCCCTCAGCTCAAAACTGTCTCTAACAGATGATTAGGTATTCAGGATTGTCACACGCTATGCCTCAAGGCAGCCTGGGAAGCAAAGGAGGCTGGGAGTGGCGCAGTTACAGCAGCACTGGGAGCAGGGACAGCCCCTCAGAGCAGGAAGGCTCACAGCAGAGCTCCAAGCTGGGAGGGACCAAGGTCAGGTCCAATGTCACCAGTGGCCCAGTTTATCTGGTTCCTCTTCCCATTGTTCCTTGGTGTTAAGGTCAGGCCATGCTCTGGCCTCAGTTACTCCATATTGTGTAAATGGTGATCTTTCAGACTGTCCCTTGAATGGAGAGGCTCCATTTTAGAAGCAGCTTCAGACTCCATCTTGAAGGAGGAGGATGGCTCTGCACCTGGGTGCACCCACACGGCACAGATTGACAAATGACTTCCTCCTGGGAGTGCACAGGGTGCCACCCTATAAACTTGTTGGGGTGAATAGGGACTCTAGAGACACGTGGTTGTATTTAAGTCGTATCAGGAAAACCAGGTCCCAAAACATATTGCATCCTCCAGGCCAAGGAAAGGGTGTAACCCTCTCTCCCGGACCCCAGCACTGTAATGACCACAGCCCCACCTGCCTGGCATCTGACACCTGGGGTGTGTGGACAGGAACTCGTGACTGTTCAAGGGGCTTCAATTTTGCTGGGTCCCCATCTGCTGGCTTGCCATCAAGACCCACCATCCACCTGTGTCTTCTTCTGGATCGGGTCCTGCCTTCCATCTCATCTCACTCCTGCAGCCCAGCCCTGTGCTGTGAGCAGCTCCCGCCCCGTGCAGCAGGGCTCAGTTCATGACTTTGCATTTCTGTCAGTTTCCCAGTTCTTGCCCCTCAAACCTCTTCAAAACTCTTTGTTTCTTTAACCTTTTGTAGCCATTTGGTAACCTACATATATGTGAAGACAGATGATAGACAGATTTACTGTGCATTGTGTATTTCGTGCTTTGGGAGTTAACACTGGTAATTAAGATTAAAGAACCCATGTTTGCCTGGGCCTGGGATGTCGAAGAAAGTGGGGGAATCGGGCAGATTGCTGCCATTGAAGCTGCCATATCTTTATTGTTACTCACTACAGTCTAACATTGTGGAGAGACACAAGCATGTTTGTCTGTTTCTGACACTGTGTTCATGACATTTGGCCAAAGGAGAGATCCTGTGACAGAGGAGGAAGAAAGAGCAGGGATCAGGAAGCTGGAAGTCTGGCCTCACTTGTGCCATCCAGCTAATGCCTGGTCCGTGGTTTCTTAGCTGTGAAGTGGGCTGGTCTCCACATGGGAGGTGTGCTGAAGATTGCAATCCCCTGAGTCTCACCCATGTCTAGGACCCTCATGTTTAAAGGAGAAGGGGCTCATTCGCTCGACCACTTCCATCCAAATTATGACTTAATATTATCATTTATTATCAGTGTTATTATTCCTCATGGTAAACTAAGGATTTTGCTAAGACACTTGATCAGCTTCTCTTCTCCATTGGCTGGTGCTGAGCAAAAAGGAGCCAGGCAATCCAGAACTTGTGAGTGACTGCTCAGGACGCCTTCCAAAGGGAACCATGCCATGACCATGTGCTTGGAAGAGAGACCTCCATGGCAAAGAAAATCCAGAGGACATTGCCATAATCTACCTCAAACAGGAATTGAAACACTTTCTACAGAAAATTGGTTATTTTTGCTAAGGAATAAATATTGCAACAAAAAATTAATAGAACTTTTGACTAGATCAGTTGTTTAAAAAATCCTCTACTTGTGGATCTGTGGGAAGATACAAACAGAAGTATAACATGGTCCTTTGCCTATTTATTTATTTATTTGTTTATTTATTTATTTATTTTTGAGGTCGGGTCTCACTCTAGCCCAGGCTGACCTGGAATTCACTGTGTAGTCTCAGGGTGGCCTCAAACTCACAGTGAGATTCTCCAACCTCTTCCTCCTGAGGGCTTGGATTAAAAGCATTTACACTAACAAGGCAGGGCACGTGAGCATGGAGTATCTAGTAGAGGTAAGTTCCATGATAGTACAATGGTCTGAGGCTTTTTCTGTTGTTAAGCAGTGAATGAGTGGCTGAGTGACCTGTGAGGTGGAACAGAGATGTTGGGAACCAAATTTGTGGGGTACCATGTTTGTCCATGAAAACTCATGTTCAAATTTAGTCCCCACTCTGAGGTGCTCAGTGGAGGAAACAATCTGACTAGGGAATTTGGAGGTGGGATCTCTGGAGGTGATTAAGATTAGAGGCCTGAGAAGATGGCGTAGTTGGTAAGGCACTTGCCATGCAAGCAGGAGGACCTGAGTTCAGATCTCCAGAACTCACATAAAGGGCCACACGTAGTACATACCCATAATCTTAGCATTGGGAAGTCTGAGACAGGAGGTTCCTAGGCCTGCTGGCTGGCTAGTCTAGCTGAGTTCCTGAGCTCTGGGTTCAATGAGAGACCTCTAAAAAGTAAAGAGAGTGGTTGAGGAAGGAAGACACCCAATGTCAACCTTTGACCTTCACACACTTGCACACACGTGTGTGCCCAGATGAATACTAACACACACGTCCACATGCCCATTCCTAAAAAGAGAGATTAAATGGGGACATCATGGTGGGTCCCTGCTCCAACAGGACCGTGGTTTCATAAGCAAAGGAGAGGCTTGAGCTAGAACGTCACGCCTTCACGTCCCAAATCACCTAGGAGTCTGCAGAAAGTTTGCACCAGCAAGATTGACCAGATAGAGCCACCTAACCTTAAACTTTCCAGAAGTCCATTTTTTTTATACTCAGCAACTCAGTCAGTGGTAGTGACAGCAACAGGGAACAGACTACAACATGGAGTCAGCTAGCAGCCGAGATGACACCTGCTGGTTCAACAGACGCTGAGGTCCAGAATGGCAGGTGGAGAAGGGAGTCACGTGGACTGCACTTTCCAGATGCTTCCACAGTGGAAGGCTGGGCTTCACTAAACACGTGCACACATTAATGTCGACTTAGAACT
Source organism: Zapus hudsonius (assembly GCA_004024765.1). Lineage (NCBI taxonomy): Eukaryota > Metazoa > Chordata > Mammalia > Rodentia > Dipodidae > Zapus > Zapus hudsonius. The sequence goes on from PVHP010003526.1 coordinate 20,170, forward strand.
TCTGCTGCAGAGAATATACTCAGGAATGTGGCCAATACAAGAGGGAATTCCTTTTTTTTTAAACTTTTCTATTGACAATTTTTTTTGAGAACTTTCACATATGAACAGATTGCAGTTTGGTCATATTCCCGTTGGGTTATATTCTTATGTCCCCTCTCCCTGTCCTGCCTTTCATTGACGCTCTCCTCAGTGGGGTTATCAGTAATCATGTGGGGTCAGTCTCTGTGTGTGGGGGGAAGGGCAATGTCTCAGACCATACCTTCATACCTATTGGCTCTTACATTTTTCCTGCCCCCTTGCTTCACAATGTTCCCTGAGCTTTGGAGGATAAGTCTTGGTGTCCATCATCACAGCATGTTAATGTCACCTTGACGTCTATTGTCCAACACCACCTTTCTCCTGAGCTTCTCAGACAAGTTCACTTTTCCCATGTGGACCTCCTACTCAAAGAATCCCAGACCAAATGCACTGTGTCACAATGTCATTGTTCCATTTGAGATCCATTTTGATACTTTTTCTCATCCCAGGAAACCATCAGCTTGGGAACAAAAGCCTCCTAATATATTTCCTATATTTGTTGTCAGAATTGCCAGGGTCAAGTTTTTAGAAGTCAGATCTGTTTATATCATTGCCTTTCTCAGAAACTTCTTACGACCCTCCATATTTATAGAACGACCAAACTCCTCAGTGTGCCTGTCACATACATATGAGCGTCTCTCAGGATTTCCACTGTCCAAACACCAGAACAGTGATCCATTGTTTTCGTTACACTTATTAAGGAAGGAAGAGGAACTTTCTAGGTTTCAGAATCTGAGGGGGGGAGGCAAGACCTTGTCAGTATCTCTGGCCTGAGCCTGGGGCATCCTTCTTGCTAGCTTCCCTCTTGGTCCAGCTCCATGGACCCTACAGTTCTAGGCTTTGGCTATATGTTCTCTTGCTTGGGACTTCCTTCCCTTCTCTCCTGCTTGGGGCTGGATGTCGGGGACTCTATTGAGATGTTCCACGAAGTTGGAAGCTCTCCTGAGAGCTAGGCAAGACAGGGTCATGTCCCAGCCTGTGTCCTCCAGAAAGGCAGAGCCTGTGGCCTGATACTTTAGAGAGGGAGAGAGGGTGACAAGAATGATGGGAGAAGTGGCCTGAGGCAAGTGGAGAGAGGAAGCATGTGAGTCACATCCAACAGCCTTGACCTTGGCTTTATCACCAGCCCTGGGGACACCGTGGTCACTTGACAGGCAGGGGAGACAGGGAGAAGTCCCGTACTAGGCATCCCATGTGAGAAGTGCCTGTGACCCTGTCTTTCTTTCTACTGTCTCCTCTGAGCTTCAGGGCTCAATACTTGGTCCCTTAGTGGGCACCTGAGGAACACAGGTTCTATGCTTTCCAGGGTGCATTCCATTCAAGCCTGTAAGTGACAAATGACTCCATGAGTAAGGCTCAGTGAGGAGGGCATGACATGTATTTCTTGATTCTATTTCCATTGGCAGGTAAGAAAATCATATGAAGCTGAAAGCAAAAAGGAAAAAAATGTGTATTTAATATTAAGCTTGAACCTAAGACTTTACAGAAGATGTGTCTCCAGGGATTGCCTGAGACTATTGTGTCCATGGGGACAAATTTGTTCTTCCTACAGAGGACCTGAATTCCCTTGGCTTAAAGCTCAGACTTGCAAAGCCATCTGCAGGAGAATGAAGAGCTTCCAAGCCTAAAGCCTGACCAGTAGCTCACAAATGCCTTAGCTCAGGCTGGGCAGCAGCAGAAGCAGTGCAGGTCTCTACTCTGATCAGGTGGGGAGAGTTCTAGCCACTGGGCTTCTTGGCCTCCTGTCAAAGGCATGCCCAAGACAGACAGCTGTGCAGGAGAAGTTCAAAGCGAGCTGGGAGTTCCCACTGTGTTGACAAGAGCATACCATAAGAAATGGTGGCTGTGGGGAGATTTTAAATTATTCCTCTTAGTATCTGCTCATCTTTTTTTGATTAATAGTCTTCAATGAATGTTTGAGATTTATCTTCCCTCATTCTAAGGCCAACTATTTTAGGCCTGGTTTCACTCCCAGTATGATGAGTGGAGGCGGGAATGATTCAAGGCAAGAGTGTACTCTTTGTTTACTCAACTCCAGTGTATGTATTTTCTGACTTTCAAGATCTAGTAGAAACAGGCTATCTCCTTGCCTGATCTGGAGATATCAATGTAAGGCAAGAGCTGCTGCAGCTACTTATTACCATGTGGAGAGAACTTGTCTAAAAACAGAGCTAATCAAAATGAGTCAGGGATAAGAAATGTAGAGAGACCAGATCCCTTTGATCTCTGTATTATGTCCTGCATGAGGTCAGCTCTACTAGTGGCTTTCTTTTTTTTTTCTCAGATGGTATCTCCTGTAGCCCAGCTAGCCTCAAATCCATTGCATAGTTGAGGATGACACTGAACTTCGGATGCTTCTACCTCTATCTCATGAGTGTTAGGGTTCTAGCCATGGACCACCACACCCAGCTGATGCAGTGCTGGGGATCTAACCTAGGCTTTCATGAATGCTAGACAAGTGCTCTACTAACTAAGCGACAGACATCCCCACACCTTAGGACACTAACTTGCCACCTGCAACCTAAGAATTCTAACAACCACAAGCCGTCTAGACCTGATGGCAGATCAGGTTTGAGAGAGGAGAAGAGGTCAAAGAGGAGACCCAGGGCATGTGGGCACATGGGGTCCAGGGAGATTATGGAGGGCTCTAATCAGAGAAATGGTAGGCCCTGACTCAAGTTAATGGTTTACAGGGGCCATGGGCAGAGGCAGATGGGAGGTGATGGCCCGGATGAGATTATAGGCTGTGCAGACAGACTGGCTGGAAAGAGAAGATTGGCGGATGGCACCGAGAGTCTGTTTTGTTTTGTCTAAGTACCAGTTAGGTTCGTGCTACAGTTCACCATCACTTGGTAGCACGGCCAGTTACTTGGGGCTCTGCTTCTTCTACTAGACAGAGAGCTCCATTAGGCCAGGTCCTTTCAGCTCTGCCTCTCCATCTTCCCAGAATCTATATATGAGACACTCCTGCAAGGAGAGGATTGTGTGACAAAGTTGACAGAATATGTTACTAGTATCCGAGCTGTGCTCCTTGTTAAGCATGCTGAAAGTGCCTGGTGGTGTTTTCTGACCAGCTGGAGACATGGGCAGTGACATGGAGGGAGAGCCTAGGACTGGTGCCTGACAGAAGGTCCCAAGGCGTTTTGGAGGTCAAAAGGTCTGAAGTGTGAGCAGACTGGCATGGTGTGGGGGCATTGGTGCTCTGGGACCATAGCACATGGTCTGTGGGAGCAGTGGGCAGATGCTAGCCATCTGGAGACAGGTGGCAGGGGTCAGCACTGAGCAGCACATGGAGGTGGGCATCCTGGGAGGATGACGAGCACTAGGCAAGTGGACAGTGGCAGCAGAGTAGTGGACAATGGAGGAGAATCAGGGTGAGAGCCTGGGGCAGGTAGATTCTGATGGCAAATGGAAAATTTTCTTTTATGCCGCTGAAGAGTCTTAATAAGGCTCTGAGATTTTGCGGCTTGTGTAGATTGGGAAATTGATCCGGAGGCCATACCATGGAGTGTCAAAGTGAAAGCCTTGGGCAGGACTTTGGGGACAATTGGTTTGAAATTGTTGTCCCTCTGGGGCAGATCTTTGAGTGTATCAATGATGCTATGGTGGTCTCCCAGCTTGGGGAGGTGGGTGGTATTGCAGCAACCTAGTCAGAGAAAGGGCTTCCAGAAAACCACAGACTTGCCAGCACTTCCTTACTGTGCAAATAAATATCCTGGCCCTCTCATCACCCCTTCTTCTAAGACATGCATTACAACAACATCAAGGATTAAATGCATTCACTCAGGAGAAAACACAGTGTTGGTTGAAGACATATTTTCTGCTTTCTGCTTGGCTGGTTGGATATGATTTAAAAGGTTATCTCATTCATGTAAAATTTTCAGCTTCATTCATGGTCTGGCTTTACTGGGCTCACCGTAGGTTTCTGAGCACTTCTGGGTGATGCACTTATATTAGGAGGGTCAAAGTAGGAAGAATTAATTAATCAGCCACCCCTATTGCATGTGATAGATCTCATAGCTTTTCTTCTTTCTGAGCTCATTAAAGTCTGTGGCTCATATACGTGAAAATTACATGTTGCTATAAATGTCAGGAAAAGAAAGAACATTTATGGACCATCCAGTCTGTCAGTAGAACTTTATAAGAAAAACTTAATTCCTGCCTTCTCAATGTTTCTTTCAAGTGGATGAAGGAACTGGGGCTCAGAGAGGGTAAAGGACTTCTGGGGATTTTGAATATGTTCACTGGAGCTACAGTGACTTTAATAATCCTTAAATATTGTTTCAGAAAGGCCAGAAAAATTACAACTTGAGTAGAACAAATTAAATTGTTATTAAATTACAAAGATCAAGGGTGTCCATTCTCTGTCCAGATTTTTTTTTTAGCTCTTTCTCAACTCTACTTTCTCTTTTTAAAAAACCTGACCAGTCTGTTGTCCAGGGATTGACATATACTAGTGAGCACAGGCTTGACTGTGGACAGGGAAGCCACATGGAACCCTACCGGCTTGCTGATGGGGTGACAGCTTGGTAATGGCCCTTGAAGAGTGTATATAGGTATTAAGCATCTTTCATTTGCTTTGCTGGAAAAACATCAATTAAGCTTGAGTAATCCATGGGTTTTCCCCAGTGTCAGTCAGAAAATCAGCACAAATTGTCTGGAGTATCTCTTCCTGTAGGCCTCGATCATTAATCCTGTTTGTTCTTTTTCTGTCATTCCCCCCTCCACGTGCTCCCCAATGCCAATACCCACACACTGCCATTTCTGTCACCTGGGAACCTTTACTGGGCATTTGCTCTGTTTCCAATAGAATGAAGATGTAGTGTGTGTTTTGAGGCTGGTGCTCTGGAGAAGGTCCCCAACTCTTCTGTTCAAGGTGAGTGGAGAGCTTATTCAGGGTCCTTTGACAGGATAGTCAATTGACTTTGACCTCACAGCTTGGTGCTCAGCCAGTGCCTCCCTGCACTTGAGCCAAGCAGATATGTTTCTGCTGGTACCTCCATCTGACATGAGCCAGAGAAACCCACATTTACCTTTCCCAGGCTGAAATGATCCTGAAAATGCTGCTCTCCAAGGATGGATCCCAGTAAGGGCCTAGTGTCCCCATGGCCTGGGCAGCTGTGGGCTCACATGAAAGGATCTTGGCTGCCTGGGTGAGGATGCCAGGATGCCATCTAGCTCAGGATCCTCCCAGAGTCTAGCATGCCCAATCTGTTGAAATGGACCAAAGGGATGCCTTTTGCTTCTGTCTTCTTTTTTCACTCTGGCACAGATTGACCTGGAAGTCACTTTGTAGCACTCACATCAGATCCATTTTCTACATGGAGAAGTTGAAGAAGTTTAACATATTATCCAGTGAGTAGAGTCAGAGTTCTATCCAGGATTGAATGTATCCAAATTCAGCATTTTTTATTTAATTTTATGAAACATTTTAATCACACAAGGAATAATGTATATTGTTGTGTTAAGTTTTCTAAGCAGGCAAGAACAAAAGTCTATTCACCCCAGATAGGACAATGATAAGATCCAAAGTAACAATTTCACCAAAGACCAACTGAGCAAACCAATGAGTTCATTGAGTTTACTTGCAGAGAATGGATGAGGGGTTACTTCCAGCAGTGTGGATGACACTAAAACATCTTTATCACCACAAAGTCCCACCCCATCATGGATGACAAGACCATGAAACTATATCATGGAGTTAACTTTCTATTTCCTGCATACTCTACTGTCTCCCAAGATCACTTGTATGTAGTTTGAGGCACGGGCAGAAGAGAGTAATGACTGGAATTTTGGATGAGGGTCCTGTGACTTTCCTGTTCCCCCTTCTATCAGGGAATGCCAATAGTTTTATTTTTTAAATTATATTTTAATTATTTATTTGCAATCAGAGAGACAGAAAGAGAGAGAGAGAGAGAGAGAGAGAGAGAGAGAGAGAGAGAGAGAGAGAGAGAGAGAGAGAGAATATGGATGCTCCAGGGCCTCCAGCCACTGCAAACAAACTCCAGTGTATCTGGCTTTATGTGGGTACTGGGGAATTGAACCTGGGCCCTTGGGCTTTGCAGACAAGCAAATGCCCAATAGTTTCATTTTTGTCCTACTCTATTAGATGCCATGGCTACTGGAAAGGTAATCTCCACTCCAGAATGGACATGGCACGATCATGTTATACCCAGAGGACAAAAGCCACACTGTAACATGTATATAGGCATCAAAGCCTCCCTTCAGTTTCCCACCAGTCCCCAGAGAAGTGCACCATCTTGTCTTGATGGTGGCACACATCACCTGCATGTGGCTCATATTTCCAGCCACATAAGCATACCTGTGAACTTGCGATTGCACTGTTCTGCATTTTAGTCAGCATAGCCTTGTAATGTTTTTTCTTCCATGACTTGTTTTTTTTTCTCATTTTTTATGCCTTAGATATTATCCCCATTGCTATATGCAGTTCGGGTTCACTTGTAAGCACTGACAAGCACTTCATTGTCCGGTAAGCCATGATTTCTTATTCATTTTCTGATGTGCATTCTGGTCATCTTCAATTTTCCAGGTTTACGAGCAGTGCCGCGATGAATGTTCTTGTATACAGGCTGCCATATGATCATTTGATAATTTCTCCAGGAGTGGGATTTCTGGGTCATGAAGCATAAACATCTTCAATTTCATTGGTTATCTCTGAGTTACATGCCAAAATAGCCATGCCAACCCACGCTCCTATTAGCCACATCTGAGAGGTGGATTTTCCTTGCATGCTTATCGGTGAATGGTATTGTTAGACTTGCATTATGAAGAATTGATGATATAAAATGATTTATAATTGTGTTTTCCCAGCTCTTTCCCTTCTTTCTCTAATTCAGGAAAAGAGAGAAAAAGGTTCCCAGGCCCTCTTTCTGTGTGTTGATTTGATTTCTTTTAAAATTTTTATGTATATGTATGTGTGTGTGTGCGTGTGTAGGTGTCATGGGTTGAGGTACAAGTACACATTCATGTGTGCTTGTGAGTATGGAGGACAAAGGACAATCTCAATTGTCATTCCTCAGGAATGCCCTCTACCTTTGTTCTTTTCTCTTTTTTGAAGACATGGTCTCATGGAGCTTAGGCTGGCCTTGAACTTGCAATGCAGTTGAGAATGACTTTGAACTTCTGATCCTCGTGCCTCCACCTCCCAAGTACTTGGCTTACCCCACCATGCATAGTTGATGTGGTGCTGGAGATAAAATCCAGCACATTGCGCATACTATGCAACTGAGCTCCATCCCAAGCTCCATCCACCTTATTTTGGAGACAGAGTCTCTCATTGGCATGGTGCTTGCCAAATAGTCTAGACTAGCTGGACAGAGATCCCCCCCCCCCCGAATCTGTCTGTCTCTGCCTCCCCAGTGCTAGGTTATAAGCATACACCATCATGCCCAGCATTTTTCTGTGAGTTCTAGAGACTGAACTTGGGTCCTCAGGCTTGAAAGCGAGCAGTTTACAGATCCAGCCATCTCTCGGCTCCTTGATTTGTTTTCTTAGAAGTAAGAAACAGGACTCCTAAGCATGGCCGTGTTGGCCAGACATGTGAGTTTTGCTTTCACTATGAATTTTTGAAAGGAAGCCATCTTTTTTGACAACCATCTTTCATCTGCCTAAAAATCTTCCCATATCATGTACCTCACCTGCCCTTTTAGCAAGCAGGCACCTACACTGCTAGCTAACAAAGAACAGAACTTAAGTAATATGTATGATCCATCAGCTCAGACATGCCCACATGTAACATGAGGAAAAAGGCTATGTAGGTAGAGAGGTCAGTCTCAGCGATGGCTCTCCTAGAGTGTTGCCCTGCAGTCACAGTATCTGCTCTCACCATGTTCCCTGGAGCAGTTAGTCTGCAGGGTAATTATGAAGTAGCTAGGAATGTAATCATGCAATTACAGAACCTAAGTTCTGGTTCTTTGGGAGACTAGTCCAGTGGGTTTCTGGTTTATAACCAGGCAGACAGGACATATAATATGAGAAAAATTTCAATCATATGACGCGTGGTTGGCAGCACATAGTTCTGTGAGTCTTAAGCATCTAAGGTGTAGTGCAAAAATCAATTATTCTAGAATGCAGGCCTACTTCTCTGGCCCTCTGGTTATGCCCTGGGTTATGCTTAATCCAATGCCTTGGTTGATCAAACTCTGTTGTTTATGACTAAGAATTCCCCCTGTCACTGTTACTTTTTATTTTATTTTATTTATTTTTACTTTTTTTGTTTTGTTTTTCACTGTTATTTTTAAGGTCTATTTGTTAGTGTTTCACATAACTATCTGGTAAGGGTTTATATTGATTGACAAGTTGATGTGACCTACAACCACTTGTGAGGGACATTAGGTTAACATCTAAGCATACCTGTGAGTGATTATCACAATTATCTTGATTATGCTAATTAAGGTGGGAAGACTCATCTTTTTTATTTAAAATCTTTTATTTATTCATTTTCAAGCAGAGAGATAGAGAGAGATAGATAGATAGAGAGAGAGAGAGAGAGAGAGAGAGAGAGAGAGAGAGAGAGAGAACCAACCAGGGCCACCACCTTGTGGGGCTGGCTTCTGTGGGTCCTGGGGAATTGCACCCAGGGCCTTAGGCTCTGGAGGCAAGTGCCTTAACCGCTGAGCCATCTCTCCAGCCCGGAAGACTCATCTTAACTGTGGGCAGCACCGTCCCATGGGCTGGGATCCTGGACTGTACAAAAAGGAGAGAGCTAGTTGAGCACCAGCATTTATTGCTCTCTATTTCCTCAATGAGGGATGAATGTGACCAGGTTTGCTTTAAACTCCTGCCACCATGCCTTTCCTGTCATAATGGACTATGACCTCAAACTCTCTATAAAGAAAGAGGAAAATACAGAGCAGAAAAATATGAAAAATTCAAAGTCTGACATGGAAAGAAATTGAAGTAAATTTAAAGGGTTAGGTCCAAGAACTGCAGCCACATCAACTGTAATTGTTAAAGACATTACAACCATTAAAGAGAACTCTACCACTCTGCACTGGGACAATAGGAAAGATTCCTGAGGGTAAGAGCCAGACCATTGAAAGCTTGGAAAGCTCAAGATAGGAAGAATGCATATTATTTTGAAAGGAAAAAAACTTGAAGGAAGAATGCTGAAAGAGGTTTCTGCTCCCAAGGTCAGCATGCACAGGTTACTACCTCTACCATTGTTTCATGGGTGCCAGGCTTGGCAGCTTTGCCCACGTGGCATTAGTTTTAGAAGAATGAAGATGCAAAATGTTGGATCATAAAATCCCGCATCACAGTTCCAGTGAGTCGCTGAGGCTAAACAGAACCAGGCAGGGTCAGAGTCCCTGCTTGGAGACCCTGTTGTAACTGGTATGGCAGAAAGGAAGATATTCTCAAGAGACACTTGTGTCATTTCCTTTGGCTATCAGACTCTTAAGGCACTAAACCCCTGTGGGGGAGCTCAGTCAAAGTACCTTCTCTAGTCCTAAACTGCTGAGCAGTCAGGACAAACAGAGGTTCAACAGGCAGGACGATTGAAGGAGAACTCCCCTACTCCTGGGAACTATAGGGTTAACTATGGATGACAAGATAGAGCTCCAGGTGGTACAGACAAAATGGAGTCAGCATGACAGGGGGCCATAAACTATAAATACATTTGAATTCTAGCAGTCACCCCAAGAACAACTGACCAGCTCTCTTAGTTAAATTGTTAAATAATCAGGGACAATCCTAACATTGCCTTAGAAACTTGATGATCAAAAATGTAAAACACACAAGGTGATGTCAAACTGCCTGCCAAACAGCCTATAAAAGACATGGACTTATCCTAATTCAGGGCAGAAGACATTTGAGAGCATGGAGTTCCCTTCAGCCCACTGCTGGAAGTAAGTGAGCTCTCCACTTCTATACTTGATGCTTGGATTTCTTACTTACTTGAACCCAGATATTCTGGAATGTCACCCAAACTGAAATTTCACCAAGAATCACATGCTGTGTGAAATAAAGCACCAACGCCTAGTGCCTCTTCCCTGGGTCTGTGAGGGCATTACCAGAAAGGACTGACTGAGGGGAGACCCTGCCCCATATATAAAGAGGTCTCAGGGAAAAGCAGTACTTTTTGCCTGCCTGCCTTTGCCCGTTCCTGGTGAATGCATCTATCCTGCTACAATGCCTTCTGTCCCCAACCAAGCATGCTCCTATGGTCTTGTGGGGTGTGCCCTATGGTCAACTGACAGGGGAAGAGAGGACTCGGGCCTGGCTTAGGATGGTTCTACATGTTATACAGGCACAACCCAGAAGTACATGGCTGTAGCATTTTGGGGGCAATTCTAAATGACATTGGCAAAAGGAAATCTTCACAGTGGGAAGGCCTTTGGGCAATGCACATGGTTGGATGGAAAAATGGCCGGATGTGTAATTATATGCTGACACATAGGCTGTAGCCAATGGTTTGGCTGGATAGTCAGGGACTTGAAAGGAGCATTCTTAGAAAATTGTTGAAAAAGATGTTTGGTGAAGGGATATGTGGGTAGACCTCTCTCAATGGGCAAAGGTACAGATATTTGTGTCCCATTAAATGTTCATCAAAAGGTGACCTCTGCAGAGAAGGACTTTAATAATCAAAAAGATTGCATGAACAGTTCTCCATCCATCCCTGTGATTGCCCTATGGGCCCATGAACAAAGTGGCCATGGTGGCAGGGATGCAGGTTATGCATGGGCCCAACAACATGGACTTCCACTGACCAAGGCTGACCTGGCTATGGCTGCTGATGAGTGCCAAATCTGACAGCAACAGACACCAACACTGAGCCCCAATATGGCACTATTCCCTTGGGGTGAGCAGCAAGTGAAGAGGTTGACTACACTGGACAATTTCCATTATGGAAAGGGCATTGCTTTCCCTACTAGAGTAGATACTTATGCTGGGTATAGAATTGCCTTTCTTGAATATGATGCTTCTGCTAAAACTGCCATCCATAGACTTACGGAAGTGTGGCAGTGGGCTCATGCTCATGGATTTCACTGCTGTTACAATGATCCCCACTGGTGCAGGGTTCTCCAGAAGGCTGAATATGCTCTGAATCAGTGTCCAGTACATGGTTCTGTTTCTCCTATAGCCCAGATTCATGCGTCCAGGAATCAAGGGGTGGAAATGTGAATGATACCATTCACCATTGCCACTAGTGATTCATTAACAAAAACATTACTTCCTGTTCCTGTAACCTTAGGTTTCATGGCCCACAAGTCTTGGTTCCATAGTGGAATTGCTTCTGCCAGTAGGCACAACAAAAGTTACACTGAACTTGAATCTAAGAACTGACCACTTCAGGTTCCTATTTCCTTGAGTCAACAGACTAAGAAAGAAGTTATAGTGCCAGCAAGGTGACTGATCCAGACTACCCAGGTGAACTTAGACTCCTCCTCTACAATGGCAGCAAATAATAGTAAGTCTGGAGTGTAGGAGATGTTTTAGGATGTTTCCTGGTGATACCATGCTCTGTGATTAAAGTCAATGGGAAACACTAACAACCCAATCAAGGCAGAATGACAAATGGCCCAGACTCTTCAAGAATGAAAGTGTGGTGACCCCTCCAGGTAAAGAACAATGACCTGCCAAGGTCCTTGTTGAAGGTGGAAGAAATATAGAATAAGTAAAAGGAGGTAGTTACAAATAGCTAAGGCCATGTGGTCAGTTACAGAAATGAGGATTGTAATGGCCATGAGTGTTTCTGTCCTATTTTGTTAAGAATGTTTGTGCATATGTACCATAGATTATGCAGACACTTGTGTTTTCTCTCCTCTGTTTCTTTACCATGTAACATAACATTGATTGAGATAATGTCAATAGTTAAGTGCTATTAAATCCAATTTTCATATTAACTTAAGAGATACTAAAAGGCTAAATATGCTTCAACAGACATTCCCATCTCTTTTGGGGGAAGAATCGTGTATTTTGGTTATACATGGCATAGTTATATCAAGTTAGGTGGAATTATGATCTTGTTACAGCTCTCATCTGAGACTGAGCACAGCCTAGGGAGATGTGGTTGGGTGTCAAGTTGACAAAGGGTGGACTTGTGATGGCTAATATCTATTGTCAGCATGATGGAGTCAGGGATCATGTAAGAGACATGCCTCTTGGGCAGGTCTCTGAGGACATTTCCAGGAAGGACTGAGTGAGGAGGCCAGACCTTGCCCAGAGTGGGCAGCCCTGCCAATAGCAGTCCATAAATAACGAGGTCCCAGGAAAAAGCAGCACTTTTGTGTCTCCCTGCCTTCACCCCTCACTGGTGAGGGCATATTCCCTGTGCCATCATCAGGACCCAGCTTCTTTCCTTCCAACATGGACCGAAGACCAGCAGCCCTACAGGAACCCACCAGGCCTTTGGCATCTGCTTGGAGCTCCTGAGGCATCCAGCCTCATGGCCTGAGAAGCTATAGGATAGTCAACCTCTCAGCATGCAGACAGCCATTAGTGAACAATATTGTTTAAGTTGATCTAATAAATCACCTGTTGTAATTGATATTTATTTTACCTTTTCTGTTCTTCTAGAGAATACCGATTAATGCAGGGTGCTACTGCAGTACCTGATGTGGGCAAAGGCTACAAAGTGGAATCACCCAGTGCTTTTGAAGACTTCTACTTGCTGACTGTGGAGTAAATTTGGCAAATTCCCTAAGCTTAACCTCTCTAACAATCGATTTCTTCATTTGTAAACAGTCCTATGGGGTGTTGTCCAGTTTAGAGATACTGTATGTAAATCACTCAAAGAGCAGACACTGTTCTTACCAAAGCCAGGTTAGGACCTAGTTTCGAGTATTCTTCATCCCATTACTGTCCTTCCCAACATGCATGCAAACACACACACACACACACACACACACACACACACACACACACACACACACTACACCAGACAAACACATGATCACACAATAGCATATGCACAAATGAATACACACAAATATACAAATGCACACATACACAACACACCATGTATATGTACACATGCACACACTCAATACTATATAACACAAACACAAATACATAGACATGTGCCACCCACATATACTCATTGCAATATACATTCATGCACATATACCAGACACTGCACACAGACATGTAAACACATATCATACCAGGCGAGCACAGACAAACAGCACATATAATACACATCTCCCACATACACATATCACATGTACACAAACACAAAATACTGCCCACACAAAGACACCTTTCCTGCACCCATGCTGTGCACACACCTACGTATCTGCACACTGTATGTAACCCATGCACACACTGTGGGCCCCTTTCCCATATTGCACCTGGCTTGGTGAGAGAGGAGCATCGCTGCTGTGATGTGGACACTTTATAGGCCCATTTGCTTTCTCTGGGAGAAGAAAGGTACAATTTGACCATGCTTCCTGACAGTGGAAAGGAAGCAAACGAGGAGAACAAATTTCCATTCAGGAAAGATGTTTAAAAAGACTAATAGCATCCTACCAACCTTGCTATTGGGTTGTGGTTCTGGAAAATAGGTTTTGGAGAGCAGCAGGTCAAGACTGCCTAAGAGCCCAGGGCTGGCGATGCACCGTCTCCTCCTTGCGGGAGTATCAGATCCTGCTTTGTTTTTCTTTCTCAGACAGACTGCTGGAAGCCATGGGAACCTCATTAGTAACATCACCCTAAACTGGTTTGGAACATTCCTTTCCTCAAAGCCTTGAGCATGGTGCTGTGATTGTGGAGTAGCTCTCCGGACATGTCCCAGCTAACAGCTGCTCTGGTTAAGCCTCAGGAGGGTCCACAGAATGGCAGCTTGTTTAGATTCACATGGAATTATGCTTCCGGATGTCAGTCACTAGGCAGGCAGTGAGGAAAAGGCACACAGTCTATTTGGAGGCATGTTACATATAGGGACCTTGGACAGCAGAATGATCAGGAGACTTCCTTCTCCAAGGAGGGAATCTGACGTCTTGAGCTCTAGCGGGCCTGTCACCTTGATGTCTTGGCTCACAAATCCACGGGATTTTACAGATGGTAAAACCAAGTAGGCCGCTCAGGGTGACACATCTGCTTTCTTATAAGGTCATGAAGTGGGTGTAAGATTTTGGCCAAAGATAATATGAAGCCCAGAGAGAACAAAGAAACCTAGACATCCAGGTTTTACATCCAGGCTTTAACTATGTGGGTGCTCCTGAAACACTTGGGCACACACATGGAAGCCATTCACATGCCCTAGTGCTAAATTATGGACCAGGCATAGACCCAATAGGAACAAAGCAGTGGAGGATCATGGGTAAAGTGAATCCCCGAGGAAAGGCTATCTGAAATGTCTGCACCTTTCATCCATTCCCCTGCACTAGCCTCCTTCTTCAAGTTGGATTCTGTAAGTCATTTCTTAAATCCAACCTAACAGAAAAATCCAGTCCCAAAAAAGTTCAAACCCTCAAGTGTTCTGAGCTCAATCCTCGTGTCTCTTCCTGTGTGTGTGTGTGTGTGTGTGTGTGTGTGTGTGTGTGTGTGTGTGTATGTGTGTATGCTGATGTGGTACCTCAAGTGCAGGATGCCGAGAGCCCTGGGTATCTCCCTCTGTCACTCACCCCCATGCTTTTCCTTGGGATGGAGTTTCTTCTGCCTCGTGCTACTGCCAGCAATTTTCAGTGTCTGCTCCCCACAGGCTGTCCAGTTGTTTACATGGATTTTGGAGATTTGAACTTGGGAGGTCTCAGGTCCCCTCATTGTGTATATGTGAGATGCGTCTCAGGTCTCCAAGCTTACACAGGAAGTGCACTTAACCACTGAGCCATGTCTGCAGGCCACATCTCTTCACCTTTAGATCTTCTCCAGTCTGTTAATTACTGTCTGTTTGCTGGGGACTTCCCAACTTCTGTTGATTTATTTTTGCCTATGTGTGTACATGTATATATGCATATTTATATGTGTGTGGGCACACCTACCTATGCCTGTGCATGTGAAAGCCAGAGATCAACATTGAGTGTCTTCCTCAGTTGCTGCCCACCTTATTTTAGAGAGAGTTTCACACTGAACCTGGTGTCACTGATTCGGCCAGATTAGCTAGCCAGGAAGCCCTGGGGATCCTCCTGTTTCTGCCTTTCCAGCAATGGGATTTCAGATATGAGTCACCATGCCTAGCTTTTATGTGGGTGCTAGGATCTGAACTCAGGCTCTCATACTTACACAGCAGGCACTTACCCACTGAGCCATCTCTCCAGCCCCCTAAGTTATATTTTAAGGCTGGATATCCTTGACTTCACTAGTTTGTCTGCTGGGTTTCTCTAACTTGCAGCCAACGTGAAAACTGGTTCTCTCAAACCCTTCTTTCCTTATAGTCTTTTGCATTTCAGTTGGTGGCCATTCTGAACTGGGTGACAGTCACCTCCTGGCCTTCTTCCTCACACCCCACATTTAAAACATCAACACACCTACTTACGCTTCTTCCACCTTTTACCTGGGTTCATTACACTTCCCGCCACCTCCTCTGCTCCCACCCTGGCCCATCCCACCACCAGACATGAAAAGATCATGGCCATGCTTCCTTCCTGGTGGTGTTCCTGGCTCTTCCATTTTTTTTCTCAGGCTCATCTCAACAGTTTCCAGAGGGGTCCTACCAAAACAGTCATCAGATCATGTCACATAAACCTTCTGCTCAAACGTTTTCCCATCTTACTCAAAGTAAAAATCCAAATCCTCACAATGGCATGCCAGATCCCACACAGGTTGGCTCTGCCTAGTTTTCTGACCTCTTCTCCTACACTATCTGCCTCAGCCACTCTGCTCCACCCAGATTTCTACACCTCAAACACACTGCTGCCTCCCCGGGGCCTTTGAATGCCTGCTTCTCCATCTGGAACATTCCTTCTCTGCCTCCCTGCTTGGCTCTCTCTCTCTCCTTAAAAAAATATCTCTTCTATCATCACCTCAGTGAGTCAGGCTCTCCCTGACCACTCTTTAACTTATTAAACAGTCCTCTGATCCCAAACACTTATCTTCCTTAGGTTTCTTTTTTTTTTTTTTCCTCCCAGGAGTTGTCACAGTATCTAAGGTAGCAGATCACATGCTTATCTGACAATGTTTTTTCCTCTCCAGGGATCTAAGCTCCATGGCAGCAGCATAGATTTCATCTGACATGCTTGCTAGAATATCCTGCTGTCTAGAATAGCACTTGTAAGAGCTTAGTAAACGTCACCGAGTGGAATGGAGCTCCCAGGATCTACCTGGAATGCTTTCTGATGCTTCACACATTCTACTTGGAAGTCCCTTCCTTCGCTGTGGATGCTTCAACCAAAGCCTTGGAGGGAAACACCCTGTGCACAGCCTAGCCTGACCTCTCTGCTCGGATCCATTAAACTGCACCTTGGTTCTCACTTCAGATGCTTTGGAGACCCCCCACCCCCACCCCCTTCCCGCCCCAGAAAGTCTGGTCTTTCAGAAGTTTATCAGGTCTTTTGCCCAAGCACTGACTGGGTAGACCAGAAAGCCACATCTTTCTATCCCCTTTCCACCCCATCTCAGTAAGCGCCTAGCCCAGTTCTCCAGACAAGATGGTCTGTTTCTGTCATTATTTTCTGATGGAGGAGAGGAGACACAGATGAAGCAGGGAGTGCATTTGAGGATGCTTACACAAACTCAGACAAGAGAATTAAAGGGTTTTTTAAAGGCTAGATAAGAATTACTTTGTGTTAATTTAATGAAATGACACAGAGGAACCAGTGTTAAGGCAAAAATATAAGAATTCAGTTAGAATCGATCTGTAGGTTAGGAATCCTTTACAATTCTAATGAGATTTTAGCACTATGTTGTTTGTGGGCTCAAAGAAACAGGCCACAAGACCGCCTCTAAGGCAGGGCCTGATGCCTAACTCATGTCTTCCCTTGCTGTTTTCAGTTCCCATCTAATTCTGAATCCTTCTCAACTCAGGAGGTTGCCTTTGGGGTTTCAACACTGCAGGGGATGATTTAAATCTAAATAATAATAAAAAGTCACTGCCTTTATCGAACTTTTATTTTGTAAGTAGATGAAAACATTTCATATACACATTAGGTTTTGTAAGTCTAGCTTGGTACTTGCTGAGTCCCGGAGGGGCTGTTTCACTGCCTGGGAGTTCCCTGGCATTTGCATCTTTCCTCTGAGGCAGGAAGGGAAAATGCTTTCAGTGAAGCAACAATAGTGATTCTATTTGAAAGAATTCACATTTAAGGAGAGGCAAACACATTCACGGGGGCACATGCACATGGTCTTTTATACTGGTGGGATCATAAAATTATAGAGTTTCAAAATTGCAAGGACCCTGAGGATCATCTATTCTTACACTGGCATGTTACATATGAGGAAGCTTCTTTCCAGACAGGTTAAGTAGCTCAGCCAAGGTCATGGACATCTAGTAGAAGAGACCAGGCTACAATTCAGCTTTCCTGACTCAAGTCTAATTTTCTTTTGGCTACACCACATTACCTCCCAAATAAGATAATGTATATGAAATCACTTTGAAAACTAGAATGCATTACACAAGTATTGGGTGTGTAGAGTCAGAATGATAATGAGCTTGCCTTCTCCAGAGGTGAGCATGACCTGCTCAGGTTTCCTTCCTATAAAATATAGTCACATATCATGAATCATGAACTCTAGTTCTAATTAGGTTTCTGGATATGGCCTCCAGAAAATGAGCATCAAAAGGGTCAAACCAAAATACATTCCTCATTCAAGTACATCAGAGTACAGTTGACCCTGTTCTGTATTTGAAAGTTCTGCACCCATGGATTCAACCTACCTTGGATTGAAAATATTAAAAACAGAAATTTAGTCTGTACTTAACATGTACAGACTTTCCCTTGTCATTATTTTCTAAACACTACAACAATAATTTGCACTGTGGTAGATATTATAAGTAATCCAGGGAGGACTGGACGTCTACGGGGGCGGGGTGTATAGCAAATTCTGTGGCATTTTATCTAAAGAAGCTGAGCATTCCTGCATATCCACAGGGAGCCCTGAATCAATCTGCCCGCATAGCTGAAGAATGACTGTTATCTTTTTCTCTTTCTTCTCCCCCTCTGCCTGCTTCCCCCTAGTGTCTAACTTCAGTCATTGCATGCGAACCCACCCACAGAAAGGCTGCATCCCTTCATCACACTGAATCATTGTGAGAACAATCGAACCTGATTCTTGATGTCACCCCATTACCAAAAGCGATCAAAGTGTTTCCCACATCAATAGGAATACCCAACTAATAGAAAACCTTGGATATCGTTAATGATAATGTTCAAAGTTTGGTTATTAAATTGCTTTTAGTAAATCTGAATCGCACAAAATTACTTATAGCTAATTGAAATGTTTTAATTACAAAAAAGATATACACTCTTAGAGTTAGAAGGCCTATTCATTTAACTAACACATGATTCATCAAACAAATTAATTGCTACTTAGAATAATGTCAATTACTAAATATTATTACAAATTACTTGAGTGATTAAAACTTTATTTTTGCATTGTTAATAGATAGGTATACTGAATCTATAATACTTATGATTTTAAAGTAGCCCTCTGCTATTCTCGCTATTGTCTCTGATGTGCATCGACCCTCCCCTGTGGTACCTGTGTCCCCTAGAAAGAAGCACACTGAACTTGCTTCTTTCTCTCCAGGCCCTTGATAACACATATGATATTGGCTAGAAAATCCATACCTGACTGGTAAGAGATTCTTTGGTGATCTTGGCTAAATGGTCTGGAATGAATAAAACCAATTGGTTGCTAACAAAGCCCATAAACTCTGGATCCCATTTCTTATCCTTAACAAATCATTGCTGTTTACAAGTGAACATCTTTCCATGTTCCCGGCATTTGCCAGTCTGTGTCAAACAGGGCCTTGTGCAAAATGAGGTGATGTGGTCTATATAGTTTTCTTCTGTCTCCTTCCTGAGCTCTGTCCCCTCCTTCAATCCTTCACCTGTTCTTCCATATTCCCAATTGTCTAGACACACGTGCATATGCACACAGACACATGCACACACTGGGTGAGAAGTGGTCTGGGTGGCCTGGGTAGCCAGGTCTGAGAGAAGAAGGTGTGTAGGCTGGCGATGGCCACATCTATTGGTCCAGCATGCTGCTTGGTAGGAGAGGCTTCTCAGTAGGCACTCTGATCACCTCTTTCCCCCTTTTAAGAGAAACTGAAATAACAGAGGGGTGGGTGGAAATTAAGCTGCAAATAAAAATGTTTACAGTTTGCAATATAAAGCAAACCCTACTTTAAAACTTCAACTGTGGTCTAAAAATTCAGTGACATAAAATGAGGGGGTGCTTTCTTGTCAGGTGCATGGCATCTGATTGTACGATGTCAGGGATGCCCTTAACTCCTACACAGAGAGCTACACAGCTATGGTTTTCACTGCCTTCCCATTTTCCTGCATCTTCTTTGGGTCACAGTCCTCCTCCCTTCCTGCCTGTGGGGTGGGCCTGTGACCCAGAAGGGACCAATCACAGTTGTCAACTCTGGGGGGGGGGGACAGACAAGGCAGGACAACTGGAATTCTTGTCTGGTCTCCCTTTGAGAGCTGCAAGGGGCAAGTCTGGCAGTGAGGGAAGCAGCCTAGCAAGGTGGGCAGGGCAGGGAAAGCAAGCCCACCTGAGAGAGGATGGATGGCTAAGAATGCCCTGATGCTGTTGTCCCTAAGGCCAGTGGTACCCCCATCCTTTTTGGTAGGTTGGAATTTTCTTCTGTTTCTGACATACATTAACTGTAACTGAAAGAACCTTAAGTAACAGAGATGGCTCTAGGGTTTGGGGGAGATGCCTTAGTGAGCAGTGGTTTCAAGAGTAGAAATTCATCTTTAATTAGCCTCAGCACAAGCGATGTGTTGGCTCACGGAACAAGAATATCTGGAAGAGGATCTCACTTCATGCTCCCCGGGACCTCAGGTTCTCATGTGGCTTCTTCAGGATCTTGTTTTTCTGTCATTCTCTGCTCTGCCTCCCAGCGTTTAGCTGGGTCTCAGGTGGCTCTTTCTGAGTGTGGTAAATATTCCCCACTTTCCACCCCATCCCATCCAGGGAACTTCAGGCCTGCTGCTTATTTCTTACAACACAGAAGGAACGTGACCCTCCAAGCCCTCCACACTCACATCAACTCCAAGGTGAAGCCATTGTTGTGCCCACCTGGGTGCTCCTCGTGGTGGTTGAGCTACGTCCTCACTGCACACCCTGGATTGTTACTATGGATTTGGAAGAAAGAAGACCCCCCCCCCAAAGATAGGACAATACAGAAGATGGAGTAATAGGGCCTTAACAAGTGGAGCTCAGAACACAAGGAATTGAACTACAAAGGCAGCAGGTGTAGCAGGCTATTTCAGGCACTCAAACCAACAGCGACGTCCCTTGGTTCCACCTGAGAAGGCTGAATGCAGTTGTGGGCAGTACTCCCAAGAAAGCACCAGGGCCACACCCATCTTTGGGTGTGGTGAGCATCTCCACCTGCAAGCACAGCTGAACTGTTGGGCAGGGATGGAAGAGGAGACACCAGGAACGTGAACACCACCAGCCACCATACTACATACACCCAGCACTAGGACTTGAAATCCTCCTATGGGTTCTGTTTCTCCTTTTTGTTTACTGGACAGAAATCTCTCCCTTGGCTTGACCAGCGTGGGATGGGAAAGATGGAATGAGTGATAGATGACTTGTTGGGAGCCTGGCACAGGTGTATAGTGGTTACAATGTGTCACCTGAGATTTACAGCCTTAAATGGGCCAGGTGTAAAAAAGCGGCCATTAATTAATGCTGACGAGCTGAGAGTGCACTGCTTACCCTGCTGCTCAGCATGGAATGTGGTCATTAATTCCAGGAAATCTAATTACTGAAATTCCTAGCTGCCACTCTCTTCCTTGGGATGACAGCATTAACAGTGTCTCAAAATTTGTTAGGGGGGCCTGGGTGTCATTTTAGACTATCTCTCCTGCCCTCAGTGCACGATGTTTGCAGAAATGGGTTGGCAAGAAATTCCAGGCTGAGAATTAGGTAAAAGGGACAGGAAATGCCCGTCTTCTGAAAAGAGCTGAGATTTGGGTGCAGGAGGCGGGGGAGGGGCAGGCAGCATAGATAATCTCATCTCCTTCACAGAGAGGACTTTGACTCTGGCAGCGCCC
Source organism: Zapus hudsonius (assembly GCA_004024765.1). Classification (NCBI taxonomy): domain Eukaryota; kingdom Metazoa; phylum Chordata; class Mammalia; order Rodentia; family Dipodidae; genus Zapus; species Zapus hudsonius. The sequence continues at coordinate 41,391 of PVHP010003526.1, forward strand.
ACAAGCAGAAAGCCATCCAGAGGCCAGTTTAGTTAGCTGTGGAAGTCCTAGGCAGAGCCATAAATCCATCCCAGCTGAGAAAACTGTTTACTTACAGAACCAAACCAAGCAAGTCGGGCCTTAATAGACTAGAGCAGGTTGGCTGCTTCCATTTCTGAATTTGGTTCTGTCCTCAAAATACTGATTTAGGGCACTTTTGGTTTCCTAGATGCCACTCAAAACTGGTTGAGGAAGGAACTTCACTTTGGCTTTAAACAGGAGAAGCCAGGGCAATGGGGGAAGGGGTTGTCAGGGAAGTTCAGTCCTGGCTCCAGATGCCCTCTTCTTGCAATAGCAAGTGGCCCGGAGTTAGAAATGGAGACCTGTATCTCAACTGCATCTACTGCAGATCTGAGTGAGTCATGCCGGTGCTCTTCTGGAGTACACAGCTACACAGCAGGCAGCAAGCCTCATCAAGGCTGGCCAGAAACATTCCTTCTGGGATAGGAGCACGTGGGAATGAATGAGGCCCAGGAAGTCCAGCCTAGAAATGAGAGGGATTAGGAGAAAGACCCCTCCTGCAGGTAGAGAGGGCATGGCCTCAGACAGGTGACCTCATGTCACGCTATTGATGACACTCCCAGGCCAGAGCTTTGCCACTCCCCCAGCAAGAAAATCTTTAAAAGCCCTGACTTAAACTTGGGTGGGCGGCTTTGTCTGGACCCCTGGGGGAGACGCTTGGGACTGGGCCAGTGAGTGCTGCCCCTCCCTCTCTCTGATTATAGTACCAGAATCAGAGGGGGGGGGGAGAAGGAATTCCTCTTTAACATGTGTGCTATTTCTTTGTTTTTTTTTTTCACTTTTTGGGTGACTTTGTGCACTTTGGTAATGTTTTATAAACCTCACAGACCACGTGGTGACTAGGCGACTTCCCTATCCAATTCCCCCTTCCCTTAACTAAAATCAGAATAATTGTGTGATAAGAAGTACATATTTTTGTCCCTGTGCATAATTCTTTTGCATTAGAGGACACGAACTTGGTGGGGAAATACAGTGGTAAAAAAATGCAAATATAGCTGTACCAAAATTTCCCCGTTACAGGACTTGAGGCTGAGACTCCCAGATGCAGCTCAGAAGAGGTTGATCTGGGCTCGTCCTCAGTGCGGAGGGGGAAGACTTGGACTTGGGTTTTCAAGACGGAAAGAGAAAAATTGGCTCATAAATCACTCAGTCCTCACTGACAGCTTACTCTGGAAAAAAAACCAAAACAAAACCCTGATGGAAGGATGTGAGGAAGAATCTGAAATCAGAACATTGCCCCTTATTCCATTAGCCCAGGATCTTTCCAGCTACCTCCCAGGTCTAGCTGAGACCTACCCAGGTTGGCAGGGAGGGAGAAAGGGAGGGAGGAGAGATAGAAGCCAGCAGGTTGCAGGAAAAGTATAGCCTGGGGCTTTCACTGGCTGTGTAGTACCAGATCTGAATAATGCAAACAGGAGATGCTGACTGCTTGGGCTTGAGACCCAGAGTTCATTAACTGCCACATTGTATGTCTATTCTAGGACAATAACGTAGGATGGACACATTCAATAATTCAGTCTGCCTCTGGATTCCTGCTTGGATGTCTTGGATGTTCTCCTAAAGTTGTCTCTACCCCTCCCTTGGAAACTTAATGGAAATCCCAGAGGACTCAGGCAGTTAGATCTTCTGGGCCAAGGACTTTGGTCACCATACCCTTAGGGTCACTGTGAATGGACACACCAGAGGAAGGTGTGACCCACTTCTGTGCACATAGGGTTTGGGCTCAGGCTTCCACATTGCCAGGCATGCCTGCCATCTGTCCTTGACCATTCACATATGACATCCTGACAGCGTGTTGTAGTTGGCTCCATTTGTTGGGGCAAACATCCAAGACACAGATTATGAAGGAAGTGATTTATTTCAGGCTTACAAAATCAATGGTAGAAGGAGCTGTTTACTTCCATACATCCAAGCATAGAGAAACAACTCTAGTAAGCAAACACAAATCCCCAGACCTCTCCACATACCTTTGGGCTAAAATCAGATCTGCTTCCAAACACACCTTAGGGCCGGACCCCAGGATCCAACCCCCCAGTGATACCTCCTCCAACAAATTGCTGGAGACTTAAGCAGAAAGCTTAACCTTAATCAAAAATACCTGAGACTATGGGGGACATCCATTCACATTCCAACCACCACACAGGGTCAGTCAGCCCCCGGTGTTCTGTGGAGCCACTCCACATGGGAGATGCTCGGCTATCTCCTGGACATTTACAACTTCTGGCTGTAGCTTGGAACTGCAATGCCAGGAAAACTCCCATGAGATTAGGGAGCCCAGATGTCTGATATAAAGGCCTCTTGGGATGAGAGAGGCATAAATGCCTGTCATTTTCTCCCACTAAAGCCAAGCTGAGGCAAATTACTTTCCCAATAGGTTTTTCAGAATTTGGGGCTCAGTGGAAGTGGCTTCCTCTGAATCTTCCCCATTACATAGATGCAGGGAAGCCTGGGGCAAGTGACATTGGCACCCTGAGAGCATCTTCTTTGCTCCCACATCCTTTTCTTCATCACCATCTCTGTCTCTGTCTGTCTCTCTCTGTCTCCCTGTCTCTCTGTCTCTCTCTGTCTCTCTGTCTCTGTCTCTCTCTCTCTCTCTCTCTCTCTCTCTCTCTCTCTCTCTCTCTCATGCACGTGCACGCGCACATGCACTGAAGTACAAAGAGAGAAATCTAGGACTGACAGATTCGGCTAACTTCAACCAGGAAATAATAACAGGGCTCCTCTGAGAAATTCCTTTGAAGAAGAGGCTTGTGCCTTTTCTGTCTGGCCTAGGGAATCGGTGACACACATATGTAGGGTTAGCAGGTGACCCAGAATATGTGCCAAGTACAATGTAGTGCAGAAGACTCCTCCTGTCACTACACTGACAGATTAAAGTGACCCTGTTTGCAATGACTGTGTGTCCTGGGAAAATGGCAGCAGATGTGGGAGTAGAGGTGCTGTGCCTGGTGGAGCTCAGGCTGAGCCTCGAGAGGGTTCTTCGTCTGCAGCATGGGCGGCAGGGGCCAAGGCTGAAGTGGGAAGAAGGGGCGGATGAGCTCACTCAGCTGTGAGCGTGTCTCTGAGTAGACAGTGACCCCAAGCACCATTCTTGTCTCCCAGCTCATAGCTCCGTTTCTGATTGTGGAGGGATGATGACCAAGGAAATGACTCCGTCCAAAGGAGCTGGCAGGTCAGGTTGGGGCGTGTGGCCTCACGGGGGTGTCTCATCTCCTGAGCAGGATATAATAGGACGAGGGATCTTCAGAACCAGGCAGAGACCCTGGACTTTGCCAGGAGTTGAGTGGCAGTTGGAGCTGCCGGGCTTTGGGGAGCTTGTGTGAAGACAGTTGTCATAAAAGACCAAGTAGATCTGAGGCATCTCATTCTTAGTAACACCGAGTACCCAGTGATCCTTCCCCACCTTGTGCGAGGCATCATGGAACGGTAGCATGTTCTCAGAGATAATGCAGATTTCATCTCTAGAGGGTTTCTTCCAAAATTACCGGCTGTCATCTGAATTATGTGGCACATTTGGTATTGAATGTAGCAGGTGATCCAAATTATGCTTTAATCTAGTCCATAGGGAAAAGGCAGATAGACCCAAGGAGGAAACATGAAAGGAAGACTTCCTAGTACAAAACTCCTGAGTTTCAGGTTCAGCTGCCAACCCGTAGCAACGCTTTATTTAGAAAATAAATCAATCTTCTCTCCGAATCTGTGTTGTCTGTATTCGTTACTGATGTTGTCACCACTATTGTCAGAGCTGTCAATCATATCAGAGCAAGGGTGTAAGTGACTACTGAGGTCATTTCTAACCTCTCCCTGGAGGACATAGCAAGTCCTCCCAGTTTGTTCTAGGACTGGCTTTTAAAGGACCCTACAACGAAGTCCTGCTACTTCCTCTGGGAAAGATTGTTCCACGGCAAAATCTGATCATGAGGACGCTTCCCTTTATTATTCTCCCCCAACTTCTTCTCTAAATGTCACCCTAGCCATCATTAATCATGGTGAATAAGAAGTTATAATTAATAGAGGCCCAGATCACTCAAGTGGAAGATTACTCTTTTGAATTCTTGTGTTTTTCTTGGAAGATGTCCTCAAGTTAATTACTTAGTATTTGGGATTTTTTTTTCCCTCCAAACTGTGATCTTGTATCTGAAGTGGACAAATTGTCAGAGTCATGTGGGCGATGAGGAGATTGTGTCTAATGTACACTAGAGACTGATGTTCAAAATATAAATAAGGTTGGGGGCATTGCTGCTCCCTCTGCTGGCCTTTTATCTACAATAAGCTGCCCAGATTCAGTGCTGTGCAGATCCCAAGAGAGTGATAGACACCAGTGACATATCCAACCAAGACTGGTGCTCCTGGTCAGGTCTGGGGCTGCGGGTGGAGGATCCCAGTGGGCAGGTAGGTGGGGAGAGAAGTAGTTTTCAGGTACATGAAGGTTTGGGGGTTGCAGGGTCCCTGTCACCATTTCATTTAGCTGGAACTATGCTTCACCCTTGGGTTTGAAAACTTTTGTCCACATTGGACACACAGATCATTTCAAATTCTAAACTGAAATGTGGAGGCAACTGTTCAAACATGAGCCTTGGGAGAGTGCAGATCACAGACCAAGCAGCTGCAGGCTCTGGATGTGCAGTTGAGGGAGGGGGACGAGAGGGATGGAAGTACTGAGTCCCCTTTCTGTCCTCAGATCTGCTGGCATTTCCTGGGCCACTCAGGCAGCTTCCCTTCTGCTGGTGTTAGGATCATGTTCCCAGGTACAATTCATATTTATAAGCCCGTGTTCCCTTGTTGGGCTTGTTAGTGCCACACATTTTGAAAAAGGACATTGCTGTGTATTATTCTCCAGGCTCAGCAACTTCTAGAGCTACAAAGCCCCTGGGAGGAATCCTGATACGCTGCAGAGCTCCGTGTGGTTCCCTACAGCTTTCAATGGTGCTGGGTTACAATGCCTGGACCACATTTCTGCTTACGTTGGTTCATCTGCTGGCCTTGGGGATGCCCTGAATAAAGGGATTTCCAATGGCAGTGGGAGATTGTGGTGGAGAAACTAGGCAGCTCTGGTATGGAGGGGAAGTCCTGAGCTATGCAGGGCTGAGGATGGAATGGCAGTGCTTAAGTCCATGTGGGTTGGGGGTGCTAAAAGTCATTCGTTCACTTGTCTACTCCCTCACCAGGCATTAGTGTATTAGAAATTAGTTCCTATAATAGTATACTGCAAAGTGAGCCCATATGATTTTTAAGGAAAATCTTTTCGTAGCTCTGGACTTTTCCACACTGTGGTCAAATGTTTGCCAAAAAGAGTTTCATTTCTCCTCCCTATGAACATTTTTCTTTGTATTGTGTCCCTTTTATCCTCTTCTGGTATATGTGGGATACATAAATGTATGTACATGAATGTATGTGTGTACAGGTGGACATGTGGACACGGTGGACATGGAATACTTATCTATCCATGAAGGTTTGTGTGTGTGCAGGTGGACATGTGGGCATGCGTGTACTTTGGACAGAGATTGATATGAAGAATCTTTCTCAATCACTCCACTTTTTTTGAGATTATGTCATATGAAAATTTATTATTCAAGAGTAAATATTAGATACAGTCCAAAGATCTATTTTCAGAATTAGCTCAATAAAAGTTTCCAAATATTTCCTTTTCCACCTTATCTTTTGAGACAGGGTCTCTTCCTAAACCTAGAGTTCACTGACTTGGCTAAGAAGCTAGCCAGCAAGTCCCAGGGCTGCCCTGGGGCCACTTCCCCAGTTCTGGGACTCTCAGCATGTGCTGCTGCTCCTGGCTTTTACCCAGTGCTGGGAGCCAAACTCGGGTCCTCATACTTGAAAAGCAAGCACTTTACTGACAGAGCCCCTTCCTGGGCCCCTTCATTGTGTCTTTGCAGTTCCTCCCTTAGAAGAGCTTCTGCCCCCTCTGGTCTTCTGACCATTAGTAGATGGTAAGAGTGATGGTGTGCAGTTTGAAGTCTGGCCTCCAATAGCCACACACATTTCAGAACCCGACCACAATCCCAGCATCTTCTCTGTGGGAACAACAGGGACCACAGGAAGATAGAATCCAGCCATTCTAACTTGAGGACATCATAGATTTTCTTACACCTTCCTGTCTCACCAGACAGTGGGAGTCCAGACAATATGAGTTCAGCTGCCTACTCAACTTCTGTGGCCTGCAGAAGCATGAATGAGTAGAGCTGAGACCAGATCTCCCAGCTGACCTGTGGGCATGAACCCAACAATCAGTGCTAACTGTTGTGAGTGCCACCCTTTGGGATTGTTTGTTATAGGGTGATGGCTAAGACCCCCCCACACACACCCCAACACTAACACCTCAGCTGGAAAATAGATTCAAATCCTAAACTCCCCAAATGCATTCACAGCTACAGATAACCAAGGCAAAGCTGAGGAAGAGCCCATTGGTAAGAGGAATTGCAAGGCTAGTTCAGGCAGGGTTATGGAATTCAGAGATAGTTGTAGTATAATTCCCATTGATAAGCCAACCCACACACTACAGATGACATGGAGCTGGTTCCTATATGACCAAACTTTTAGAAGCGGGCAGGGGGACAGTTGCTCATTATGCCACCTCAATGCTTATGGCAGCGAGGTCTCAGTATTGTTGAGCAGACCTAGGAGTGCCTAGCATAGCCTAAAGTGGAGCCCAGCTGGCTGGCTGGCTGAATGCTCACCATAATTAGAGGTAACGCAAAGACTTGAAGAAGAGGACATCGCATTGTCAGGGATTCAGAGTAAGGAGAGAGGTTTTGTTGGCAGTCTTGAGCAGGCTGAGAAAGGAGGACATATGACTGAATCCTCAAACCTCATCACCTCCTGTGACGAGGAGCCTGCCAGCTGTGCATTGCTGATAAGAGTGTGAGAGAAACTGCTGCTGCTGGTCCCATGCCACTTTCTGTCCCTTAGGCAAGGAATTCTTGCGTGTTAGACCATCAGCTTCCCTGTGTGTCTCTGGGTGCCAAGGAGCCAGGGCATCACAGCCATTTCTGCTGCTCGGCTGTCTTGTGTGCTAAAGCAGTAGGAAGGGGTCTTAGGGCCATTTTAGAGGCTTTTACTGTTAATATAGGATGTTCCCAAACTAGGCTTAGACTGGAATCTAGGAAAGCAGGGTTTCTTCTGAGTGATCCTTGGGCCACCTCGGTCAGGTCCCCATGGAGCGCTCATTAGACAGGAAGATTCTTAGTCACAAAGCCTCATGCTTTGTGAGGGGCCCAGGACTCTGATCTTTTGACAGACTCTACCTCCAAGGCAGCACAGTGGGAAATCTCTTCCTAAAGGATCCTGCCCAACCCTGCTGGATCAGTAGGGGGCCAGTGGGCCAGCACAGGGCTCCCTTAATCCTTACTATGACCCTGTTCTTCCTACTTCATCCTTCTATCCCAGGGGCTTATCTAAAAGTGTGTTTTAAGGTCCTATCCTAAGTCAAAGTCTCACAGGACAAAGCCCAGGGATTACCATCTCATTTAGAAACAATTTCTCCAGTGGTCTTTGGTACTCAGTCAGCTAAGGGGATGACTGGCCTCTTTCTGCTCTGTGTCATACCTAGGTGACACCAGTAGGTGACCCATTCTTAATTCTCAAGGATCAATATCCAACGATAGAGCCTTTTATTGTATTTACTCAGGATATGTTTATTTTTTCCTTTAAATTTGGGGGCGCTCTGAGTCAATGAATTTTTGATTCTCGAGAAACCAGAGAAGAACAATTAATGTGAACTTGTAGGAGGCAAACTGAAACAAAACACCATCTGCAATGAAATCAGCATAAATTCCCCAAATGGCATTGCACTGCCAAGACAATTCTCGGAGGCCTTACTGTCTGCCTCAGTGGAGCACAGGCCCTGGAGAGGTTCAATTAGCCTCCACACATGTGCTTTTAGGGAGCCCAGCAAGAGAAGAAACTGGAATGCTTCATAATGAGGTTCCCAGGGTTTCAGAATAAAGGGAAGGGCAGGTAAGTGGTAACTCAGCTTGTGGCTCCATTGTAGCTCTGATTGCTAATCATTAGCCAATGTTTTGGTGGTGATACTCACATTATTGACCTAATTGAAGAATAACTGATGGATAGTGTTCTTATTAGGGGCACACACACAACCAAATATCCATTTATTCCACAAATATTTGTTCACCATGTGCAGAACACGAGACAAGTCTTCTGTTTTAGCGTGGCTTATGCAAAAGGAGCTAGGAAGCAGAGAGGCACCGCAAGCTAAGGAATTTAAGGGGATATTCTACATCAGGAGCTTTCTAGGAAGCAGATGCAAATTGAATAGGGCTTTGAGAAATTGGTTTTGAAGCTAAAGTGATGGCAGGAAGTTCATTCATTGGGGTGGGCAGAGAGACAGCACAAACCAGACACAGAATAAGTGATTCTAGGGTAGGTTTGCTGTAGGTTTTGTTGTTAAGTTTTAGTATTTCAGAGATTGGACATCTGTAAATTAATGCAAATGCTGATGATAGGCGTAGAGCCAGTGGCCCACTGGAGGTCGGGCACCCCACCCATGGATCTTGCAATATGTTCCTTCAACCCTGTAAAGTCTGAGAGTTCTTTACCATACTGTACTCCATACAGCCATCACTTGGAGTTGGCTGATAAAGAAAGACTCTCTACTTCTCCCCTCCCCTTGTTTAGGCTAAGGAATTAGCATTTTATTGTGGAGACAGTGACTGGAGGAAAGAGAGTTTTGTTTCTGCTTGGAGCCATGATATAATCAAACACCATCTTTTAGATGACAAGTCTGCAGACAGATTCTGGGAAGGACTGGGATGAGGACAGGAAGTAGATGAGCCTGGTGATGAGCTAGGAGACAAGTCCAATTCAGCTAGGAGTGATGAAGGCCACGATTAAGGCAGTGGTGAAAGAGGCAGGAAGGAGAGGACAGTGTCAATAGACCTTGGGGAGCGGGGATGGGAGTGATAGGTCAGGGGTTAGAGGTGCTTGCTTGCAAAGCCTACTGCCCCAGGGTTCAATTCCCCAGCAATCACATAAAGCTGTTTATGGTCCAGACTCATCAGCAACAGTAAGAGACTTGGTCTCAAAGATGGTGGAGCACAGACAGCTCCTCTGACATCCACATGTTCACTGTGGTATCCAGTACCCAACACATATAAATAAATAGTAAGTAAAGACATATTTTAAAAAGAGACCTTTAAAGGATACAATATGTAAGGCCTGGAAGCTCATGGAATATTGTGGGCTGGGAAGTGAGTGGGAGATGTCAGATGATCCACTTCATGGCTGAGAATATGTTCCAACAAGGAAAAAGCGCTCTGAGGAGAAGCAGGCTTCTAGGGGCATGTGGTGAGCTTAGTTCTAGAATGCTGAGCTGGAAAAGCTGGCACCACACTGGAGATGGTAATCTGGAGAAGTTTGAAAGTGTTGAATCTTCAAGATTAAGGGAAAGGACTAGCTAGAAATGTGCCATTGGGAAACATGAGCCCCAGGTGATGGTTTGCCTAGCCAACCTCATTAAGGGAAAGATAGAGGAAACAGGAGGAGGGAGGGAGAGGAAGAGAGCAAGTGCCCAGAGCAGCCCACGCATGCATTGAGTCTTTTATAGGACAAACTGCCTGCATTTATCTTCCTGGGTCTAATTGTTTCCAGCTCATTTGAAAATATCCATTTTTGACTACTAAAAGTCTCTGGTGATTATAATACACTCCATCCCCCCTGCTACTTCCCCTCCACCCCCTCCCCACCTCCAGTTAATCAAACCCAAGCACAAAAACCAAACAAACCAATGTGAGACCTGTGGATACTGGGGTTTTGTTGGTATGTGGATGCAAGCATGGAAATGATATACAGAGGCACTAAGAGACCCTCATCCCCTGGACTTCGGAGCCCAGCGCTTTCTTCGCTTAATGCTCCAAAGCTGGCTCTGCACTATAGATGACAGAAAGTTAGGAATGCCCGAGGCTAGCCCAGTCCCTGTCAGAAGATCAGAAGGTGTCACTAAAGCAGAGGGCAAGAAGATTCTGGAGGAAAAGAGCTTTGACACAAAGGACTTGCTGACCCCTCACTAAGGCATCTCCTAGGCTTAAAAACAGGGAGGCACCTGGCCGGATGTAGACATCTGAGGGTTCCCCAAGTCACAGATGCAGAATGTGTAGGGCCCTGCACTCATGTCCTTGGGGACCTGTGAGCCCCACTCTTATTTAACCAGGTAACATGGATTCCACGTTAGGCTGCTAAATAGGTATCAAGAAAAATATTCTATGGAGATGTTTGCTGAAAACGTTGGAATAAATAAAGTCACACTACAGAAATTCAGGGAGAAAGCCAAGCTCCTGCATCAGCCATCTCAATTTCCCTCAAAGATCATTTTCTCAGTAGTTTTGGGGAGGCCTTCACTAGCCTGACTTCTCCTTGGCCCCTTCTCCATGGAAATTCTGATCTCTCTGGCCATCAGGGCTTCTGCAACTTCCTCTTCACTATCAATATTCTGCTCGTTAGCTCATGATTTCTCTTTGCTCTGCCTCAGCATTCTGTCTGGTTTTCACCTTGACTACTGTCTCCTTGCAGCCTGGTAGGATTTCCATTTTACCTGTGGAGTGGCCTCTGTGTGCTGGGGTCACCCTTTTCTTGCCAGGTGCCGTTTCTGTCCTGTGGAGATCAAGTCTGTTTCCTCATAGGGGTGTTACCAATGTACTAGAGCTTGTAGAAGCATGGTCTTCATCTGTGTGTGCACGTGCATATGTGTATGCCGGTTCACACATGTGTGAACAGGGCACATGTACAGTGCACATATGTATACATGTGCATGTATGTGGAGGCCAAAGTTCAATGTCAGGTATCTTCCTTTATCATGACCCACCTTATTTTTTAAAATTATTTATTTATTTATTTATTTGAGAGAGAGAGAGAGAGATAAAGAGGCAGACACAGAAAGAGAATGGATGGGTCAGGGCTTCCAGCCACTGCAAATGAACTCCAGACACATGTGCCACCTTTTGCATCTGGCTATATGTGGGTACAAGGGAATTGAACTCAGGTCCTTCTGCTTTGCAGGCAAGTGCCTTAATCGCTAAGCCATCTCCCCATCCCCACCTTATTATTATTATTATTATTATTATTATTTGAGAAAGGGTCTCTCCGTGAACCTGAAGCTTATTTGGCTAAACTAGCTAGCCAGTAAGCCCTAGGCATCTGTCTGTCCCCACATCCCCAGAGCTGGGATTGCAGGTGCACATCAGCAAGCCAGGCTTTTGCACGGGTGCTGGAGATCTGAATCCGGGTCCTCATGCTTGTGCAGTAAACACTGAACCATCACCCTAGTCCCAGCCTTCATCTTTGAGTTAAGCACAGCTTCATCCTTCTTCTGAGAGAATCTTTCTTTCACTCCTCCCTGACATCAACCCAAGAAAGCAAGTAGAATCCTTTGTATGAGGGCAGAGTAGCAAGAATCCAGCTGCAGGGAACACTAAGGTTCTCACAGAGATTGATCCTTACAAGAGGAGGCACACTTGTTTTCTTCACTCACAGTTGGGGAAACTCAAGAACAGGCTCAAGATCCACAGAAAGCTCTGAGCACCACAACTCAGCGGCTATGTCCGCCTTGGCTTGGCTGTGACCTTGGGAAACACCTGACCTCCCTAAGCCCAGTTTCTTTCCTGGTGTGTTGTGTATCATCTATAAGCTCCTTTTTCCCTGTAGCCTTCATGCTCTCTGCCCATCTTGCGGGTGTTTTTCTGCACAAGACTCTGCTTTTCTTGGAGATTTCCTCTCCACCTTTTTCTGGGCTTTGCAAAGAAATAATTGCTTGGCTGCTCTGAAAGCTTCAAGAAAATAACTTGAAAAAGTGCCCAGGAAGCATTTTGTTGATTCCCCTTTCTGTCAGAAGCCTGTGGAGTTACAGCTACCCGGGTGTCTCCAGGAGCTTTCATTTCCCCAGTATTTTGATACTAAATCGATGCTTTCTGCCCTGAGTCCCCTCTGGGAGAGGTGAGGAAGAGACTTGGGTCATGACATCCTCAATCATACTTATTCTCTTCTTAGATCTTATGTCTCCAATGCACTAAGTCCCCCTTGGCCAGAACAGAGGTTAGAATCCAGGGCTCCCCTTACCCATCAAAGAGTTTCCTTGTACTGGAATGGCCAGTGACAGGCAGCGTGTGGGTTTTGCTTCCTGATCTGTTGCCATTTATAGGCGATTGAAGTTCTGAGCTCCCAGTCCCCAAAGAGACAAGTGGGCCCATGGGCTGCCATGAGGGCTGAGGTGATGGCAGGATGTTTTCTGATCTTGTCCTGTAAAGTCTAGTAAAGCCACCTCACAGGGACTCTGAGGGCTCTGGCCAGGGTGCTGAAGGACATTAAAAAGAGGCTGTCTTTTGAGTTCTGCAAAGCACAATGTGGAGTCCTTGCCAAAGCAACTCCGTAGAAGCCTGCTGGGTATTAATAGCAACAGCTAACATTTATGGAGCGTTTACAATGTGCCAGCTGCCATGCTAAGCACAATTTAATCCTCACAACGACCCTTGCAAAGAGGTGCTATTATTATTCCTGCCAACCCTTTGTAGATAGGGACCCCGAGACTAAGAGTGGCTGAGCTACTTGCTCAGGTCACACAGCTAGTGACAGATGGGCTTCGTACATCAAAGCTCACATCCTTATCCAATGCACTCGGCTGTTTTCCTCTCTAGGCCTTTGCACTGAGGACACAGTGCAGACAAGGTGACCTGAGACAGCTGTGAAGAGTCTGCTTTGGCTCTACCCTCTGGCTAGGTTTTCACTTCAGGGATTTTCAGTCCCAGGTCAGGGTCTTGGTTCTGTGGATTCAGCTCTATTATCAGCTTGTCCATGGAAAATGGGCCTGGGGAAAAATTCCTATTGATTTCACAAGAGGACACAGGCCAATATGTAGTAGATGTTAGCAGGCATGGTGGCCTGCACCTCCATCTGCATGCTAATCTCTTGACAAAAGGTCTTTTTGAAAGATGACACAGGTTCTCTTCTCCTCTTAGTTCCTCACCTTTCCTTCCTTCTTCCTTCCTCCTCTCCAGATCTTACTTCCTGGTTTATGTGTAATTCAGAGGACTTAAAAGAATCTTTATTGAGGGCTGGGGAGATGCATCAGTGGTTAAAGGATCTTGCTGGCAAAGCTTGCTGGCCCAGCTTTAATTCTCCAGTACCCATGCAAAGGCAGATGCACAAAGTGGAGCATATATCTAGAGTTCACTTACAGTTGCAAGAGGCCCTGGCAAACCCATTCCCATTCTCTCTCTAATTAAAAATATTTATTGGCAAGTTTCCAATACATTCTTATTCTCCAACTTTTATTTTTTTAATATTCTTCCTTAGGTCTCAAAACTTTTTGTCATTACAATATTGCTTTATGAAAACTATGGTAGGATTTCTATGATGAGTTTTATTTTATACCAGTGCATGAAGATTTCTGCCATGTAGTGAAAGTAAAATGAGTCAGAAGGCAGGAAAACAGAGTTCCAGGCTCGTCTGAGCTGCAGGAAAGCCCACGGTTCCAGGCAAGTTGGTCCAGGAAACCAGCTGGTTAGGGCCATCTGGTCAATTTCTACCTTTCAGTCCCTGCCTGGCCTTTTTAATGTCTGCTCAATATATGCTCCAGCCTGAGGCTTGAACGAAGAGACAAGACTCTCGGATGGAGGAAAAGCCTGGCAGAGGTGAGGGGGTACCATCACACAGTTCCCAGAACCAAGGAGCACAGGTTCTGGGGTGCTTCTGAGAGAAGCTGCTGACGACTTAGTACTGAGTCCCATTCAGAGGACACCTCCCCAGCTACTGCAGCAGGGTTCTGGGCTCTCAGCCCATGGGAAACCTAAGATGAATGTCTCTGGTCTCTTCAGGCATCTTTGAGACACTTCTGAGCATGCTCAGTACAAGTCTAGGCATCGTTGAGCACTTCTCTACTGTGGTTCAGTAGACATTATAAACTCCCCTCTGGGACAGTGATGGCTGCCTTAGAGAGCTGGGCTTCCAAGTCTCATTCGAGTATTTGGATCATTTAACTGTTCAGACTGTTTCTGGTCAATTTTACATTTCCATAGATAACAATGTATACACTACAAAAAATGCCATTTCTTTTCTTTTTAGCTAGATTTATACTATTAATTTGTGTGGTGACCCTAATTATTTCATGCTGATCTGAATAGCTGATTGGCAGCCATCTGGATTTGTTATGTTCCGTTTGGTTTTTGAGGCTCTCACTGTACAGCCCAGACTGGCCTTGAACTCCAAGGTCTTCCTGCCTCTACTTCCCAGTGGCATCTGTCTACATTTTAAATTAATGTTAAGCAAGGAAAAGGTGATGAAAAACACTTACTGATATGTAATGTGCAATTAGTCTGGTTACACAGTAGATTGGAAGTGGTTACATTAAGTGCTTGATTATTTTGTTGTTGTTGTTGTTGTTGAAAACCTTGCGGGTAAAACCTAACAAAAGGCATGTGAGAAAATGAAGTGTCGGAGGCTCTTGTGAGCCACTGGTCCATCTCAAAGGTAGGTAGGGATGTGAGGTCAGCCAAGGACACCTAGAAGCCTCTCAGTCAGTAAAGGGAGAGACCTAGGCTCTGTGTCACAAATACCTCTCAAAGTTGAGGGCAAAGATAACTTTTCCCTGATCTCTAATAAAACCATTGCATGCTTTATGTTTACCTGGTTTCTGTTTTCTGTGCAATTACCAAAGTTCTCCAGTACTGATACAACTTCTAACCTCTCAGATTGTAGACCAGAGAGATCACTTGCTTCTCTGAGACAAGCAGGTAATCAGGCCCTGCTTCCATGTCTTCACTGAATCTCTTGTGTTATACATCCCTCCCCAGGCCTCCCTGTGGGCTTCCCTCAAGCCTTCAGTCGAAGAAGATTTAATGCAGTGCCACACGTACCTCATTTTTATATAACCTTAACTATTTCTAAAAGGCTTCACCATGTGTGATCTTTACATCAGTCAGGCGAGTTAAATGAGATGATGTTAACATCCTCATCTTACAAGTGAGGATAAGGAACCTGGTGACCATGGCGTGTCACCCATGGGCATCTGTTAGAACTGGAAGAAATCACACTGATGTCTCGCTTCCTTTTCACCATATGCAGTATATGCTGCTTTTTACTTGCTCAAGTCCAGGTGCAGGGACTTTTTAATGACATTACCTTGCTTTGGTAGATGGCAATAAGGATTTCTCTGTGGGTTCCAGTGACTTCTGATGATCCACTCTGCATCAGTGGACACCAACCCAGATAGCAACGAAGGTCAGGCTGTAGATTTCTTTGCTTGTTGGGCTTATTTTTCTACCTGACACTTGGACTAAGCAAGGCAAGGACAGGGGAGCCCGAACTCAGTACATTCTTCTGTTAAGTGGTGGTGGTGCGGAGTTGTCCTAGGTAAACAAGTGAGAAGCATCCAATAAAGCAGGCTCCCTTTGCCTCTCTGATCTGAAAGGAGGGAGTTGATTTATGTCCTCTATAACCTGTAAGTTCATACCCTGCCCCCTCAGGACAGAAGCCCATTTTCCTGAAGTGGATGTGAGCTGCTCCTTGAGCTTAGCCGTGGAGCCTCAATCCCAGATACTGGATGCTGTGGAAGGAGTTGCCTCATTTGAGGAAGCCCAGTGGATAGACGGTGGGAAACATCTGCTCTAGAAATGCATCTCTCACAGCAAATAATGTCTAGATGATTGTGCAGGCAAATATCAGCACGGTATTTGCCAAGTTAAATACTGTGCCTTTGTTTGCCTGACCTTCCCCTTGGCCAGCTCCGTGGAGCTCCTGGGGTCTGGAAGTTCAGTTCAGGATGGAACCTTCCCTTCCACTCTGTCCTCTGAGACAAGAGGACAGACCGTGATCCAGTAGTCCGTGATGGGAGGTGACAGAGTGCTCTTAATGATGTTTTATGGCTTTGATTTTCTGCTTCTTATGCGTCCACAACACACAAGGACAGGTCTTTTCTATGTGTCTTTTTACTATATGAGTATATCACGGTGTCATTTGTAAATGTGCATCATCTCCCACGTAAGCTCTTGGCAGAGGGCTGGCATCATGTGTGCACTCAGGTCTTTTTGCTGTGTATAGGTCACCATGTACATGTGTCTGTATAAGACCAATGAGCACGAGGAAATGCATTGACCAGGCTGTGAATGCAGATTATCTGAGTGAGGGGAAGGGAGCCTTGCATGGATGGAAGGAGAGTAGGAGGGGTTGACTAAGCAAAGGGGCAAAAATACTGTTGGGGGGCCCAGCCCCCAAAGCTCTGCTCCTCCCTCAAAGTGTTCCTGGTATATCAGCGTTAGTTTTGAGACAGAGAAAAGGAAAAGAAGGAAGAAGAGGAGGAGGAGGAAGAGGAAGGTCCAGGGCCAGGTAGCCTAGTGTATGCAGCAGTGAACAAGAGAGCCTGCCTCAAACAAGGTCAAAGGCAAGGATCGACACTAGAGTGTTCTCTGACATCCTCATGCATTCATACACACGAACACACACATGCACACTCACAGATATTTAAAAGGTGTACAGTACACATAATAGACATTCAGTAAATACTTGGTGAAGGAATGGGTGCTGAACAGTGTACTGTGTATGATAATTATGTAGATTTGAATTTTCAAAGAGCTATTTATTTGCTAATATAATGCAATACTTGCAGTGTGTTCTCCTAATTGCAATCATAAATGCTTTTTGGTTTGTGGGTAGGATGCTTTGCCTGTAAGTCTCAGTTCAGAGTTTGGTAACCCTGTTCACTGACCAGAAAAAAAAAACTAAATAGGGTGATGTTGAAGATGAAAACTGCAGGGTTCTAACCCCCGTGCTGAATTATTATCAGAGGGTAAGGCACTGCTGGGAGCCTGCATTTTAAGAAGCACCCAAGGAGATTTCTACGCTTATCAGATGCCTTGCTCCAGGCAGAGTGATACACTGCTTTTATAATTAACTTTACTCAAACAAAGCAAAACAAAGAAAGATTTATTATTTACAATAAATATTTTAAAACCATCATTGGCTGACCTTCCTTTGTTTTATTGCTAATATTTAAAAGACCTAAGTCATGTGACCTTTCTAAAGCACAGACCAGACTTCCTATGAATCCATCTAACTTGGCAGGAACCAAGTAAAATGATTCCTTTATCTCAGCTTTGTCCAATGTTGACCTGTCCAAGGGAGAGAATCATGGGTGTTTTGTCATCCTCAAACAAATTACTCAAAACAAAGTCAACAAATCTATCAAACCAACAAGCCTGGAGGATGTTGTAATAATCACATGTTCTTACTCACCGGCTTCGTCCAGTCTTAACATTTTACTATACATTCTTCACCAATATTTTTTCATGAATAAAGCATTATGGGAAAATCTTTGTAGCTTGCCCGGATCTATTCTTCTTCCCTTCTTCCCAAAGGGAACTGCTGTACTGAATTCAATCACCTTTTTCCCATGTATTTATGAATTTCATTGTATAATGAGTATATCCTCACACAGTTTGGTTTGATATATCTTTAACTTTATATAAATGCTATCATACAGTATCCATGTCTGTATAAATGTGTTTTGTTCAATGCTTTGTTATATTGACTTATGTAACTCCAACTCTTTTTGTAATATGGGAGCGTATGACATAGTGTTGTGTAGGCAATATTTAGAATGATCAGGATAGGATGGTGTGTGAATGCAGCAACATTCTTTCAAACATTTTATTGACAACTTCCATACATACAGACAATATACGATGATCATAGTCTTCTCCCGACACCTTTGGAATCCCTTGTCCACTGAATCCCTTCCTTCCAAGGAGTCTCTCTTTTATTTTGATGTCATCTTTTTTTTTTCTTCTACTATGCAGGTCTTGTGTAGGTAGCATTAGTCACTGTGAGGCTATGAATACAATGGCCACTTTTTTTTGGCTCTTACATTCTTTCTTCCAACTCTTCTGAAATGGTCCCAAGCCATGGAAGGGTTTGACAGAAATTTCGTGCTGGACATACCTCTCTCACTTATCAGCACAGGCTTGAGTCATCCAAGTGTTCACCGCCATCTGAAAAGAGAAACTTCTCTAACCAAAAGCGAGAGTAGTGTTAATACATGGGCATAAGCCTAAGTATTTAAAGGGCAGTTTGGTGGGCATAATATATCTATCTATCCAGACAACAGTAGTATTTTTCCTTCCTTGGGCTTATGAACTCCTTAGCTATATAGGATTTTGATTAGGTTTTCAATAGCAGGCAGTCATTTTTTAATCTATCACTTGATGGAAATTTAAGTTATTTTTATTATGATACTGGACAATGTTGAAATGGATTGTTTGAAGATTTTTTTCAGTGCTGTGAATCAGGATCTTGCACATGTTAAGCAAAGTACTATTACTATTACTGAGCTACATTCCTAGTCTCTGGAATTAGCTCTTCTGGTCAATCTCTTCAGGTGTGTGAGGATTTTATACAGTTTACAGCAGACTATGAGTCATAGTGTATCTGCATCTTCAGCTTGAACAAAGATTGCCAAATTGTCCTGCACAGAAATTGCCACCAATTTCAATGACCACTTCTTTTTTAAAAATTAAAAAAATTATTTATTTACAAGAAGAAAGAAACTGAGAGAAGAGAGACAGACAGAGAAAGAATGGGTGCACCAAGGCCTCTTGCTGTTGCAAATAAACTCCAGATGCATGCACCACTTTGTACATCTTGCTTTATGTGGGTACTGGGGAATTAATTTGTTTTGCAGGTAAGCGCCTTAACTGCTGAATCCTCTCCAGCCCAATAACCACTTCTCGAATGTTCCAATAAATTAGTCCTTCTCTGGCATTTAAGTACAGAAAACAGAAATGCAAGCTGAAGAAATAAAATAGCATTGCAAACTCATTTAATTATCAGTGGCCTCTACTCTCCCTGTTCATTGTCAAATGTGGAGATATTTCTTGTGTGTGACTCAACCTCTTCAAACACAATCAGTGTATATTGGTGAAACCTTGGTGACCAAGCATTCAGGAGTGAGGCTTCAAAGGTATGTGTGAAATCCTTTGATTGATTATTCAAGGCTAAATGGGAATCTCAGACATAAACCATAAGTAAAAAATAATTATTTAAGTAAGAATTGAACAGTATGAGAGACGAGATGTCCCTAGCTAGTATGGGTTCATTGCTGAAGGAATTGTGTCTACATTAATTCTATAGGCATTCACAAGACAGGGAGGTCACAGCTTATGCAAACCAGATTCTAATTTGCCACAGAATGGTTTCCTAGCAACCATCACTGGATGAGAATTAGCTAACTGCTGCTTTGAACAAGACCTAACTGTTGAAAAATGAGTCAGCCAGCTTAGAGTAGCATTTCACCATGTAAAACTGTATATGAAATATGTGACTCTTGAACAAAGGGCTAAAGCGGCTTTCTTCCCTGGAACCTAACCAAAAGATGGCACTGAAAATGGAACTGGTGCCAGAATTAGGGACTTGGTCACCTAAGTGTCCCTAGGAGTTGTGCTTGGACAGTGATTAGTGACTAGGTCAAAGAGGAAGTGGGTGGAAGTAGAGAGCTCTATTCTGGAATTATGAAATGGAGCAATTCCTTAACCACACCTGGGCCAAGGAGTTTTGGAGTTCTTACCATGGATGGTGGGAAATCAGACATTTGGACATCATCCTGGAAGGTTTGTGCTTATCACTGGATTCTACTCTGTTCCAGAAGGTGGACTCCAAAGACCATAACAGATTTCCTATGTAGATGCAACAACCTGGCCTGGCAACTCATTGCTGACTGCCTCCTGGTGACTGGGTGGAAGAGGGAAGCCTTTGTGGATATTATATGACAGGCTTGCTTGTGTATTTTTAAAATTTATTTATTTATTTGAGAGAGGGAGAGAGGGAGAGAGAGAGAGAGAGAGCACACCAAGACCTCCAGCCACTGCAAATGAACTCCAGACACATGAACCCTCTTGTGTATCTGGCTTTATATGGGCACTGGGCAATCGAACTCCTGTCCTAATGCATTTCAGGCAAACACCTTAACTGCTAAGCCATTTCTTCAGCCCTTGCTTGTGTATTTTTGAACTTTCCATATACCTCTCACCACAGCCCTTGAACTGAGCCAGTGCCATAATAAGAACATGTGCTGAGTTCTTCAAATACAAAGATAGGTGCAGAATTCTGGAGTGGAAGAGACCTCTGCAGATGAAATAAATACCTGGACCATAAAAAGAGGTAATTATGCCTCGTTGACAATATGTGTTCGATTTCTCTGGGAGGGGAAATTACCTCTTTACCTTTTATCCTTTGTACAATAGCAAATATAGTCTCAGATACACTCAGAGACATCTATGAGAAAAGACATATGTTTTTAAATTTAAAGCATAGTCAATAAAACTGAGAATAAAATACATTTTGTGAAATCATGAAAATAATTCATATTAATAAAATCATTTAAGTTTTATTAAATTTTGAATTAAGATTAGAGTTCTGTTAATGATACGCCACTTTTGTGCAGTTTCACAGTACTACTATTTCTACATCATATCAAATGTCATTGAAAGCTGTTAGATAACAATTCTATGACAATTTGAGTATTTTCTTAAGAAATATTTTGTTTCCAAAAGTGTACTCATTGCCTAAGAAACAGATGGTCATCATTTTTTTTCACATAGCAGTTCTTATTAAAGGTAATTAAGTTCTTTGAATATACTCATGACATCAGATATACAAAAATGTAAGCATCTGTAGCCCTGCCAAAACCAGTGGATTTCCTGGTGTGTTGCTTGAATATAAAATGCCCCCCATAGACTCATGTATTTGAATACATGATCCCCAGTTGGTAGCACTATTTGGGAAGTTTGTGGAGACTTTAGGAGGTAGAACCTTGTGAAGAAAGTGTTGTGGTCCTCTTTAGCATTTTTACTTCCTCCATGCTAATATGACACTCTGACAGCAGCTGTCTGCTTCTGCCAAGTTTTCCTTACCATGATGGAAACTTCCTCTCAAAAGTAAAACCTATCCTTCTATAAGCTACTGCTGGTTGGGTATTTTGTTTCAGCAATGATAAAGTAACTGCTATACCTGATTTGAGGCACTTTTTCAGTCTCTGTGCTGGTGGAGGCATGATGGGGTTGACTCATACCAGCTTGCAAAGACCTCCTGTTAAACTGAGTCTTTTTTTTTTTTTTCAAAATTAAATGGTGTAAATTCACATTTAAGTAAATTATATTCAAAATGATATAATAAATACTCTAAATGCATTAATTTTTAGTCATTTGATTATGTCTTAATTAATCCGTGTTTTTGGAATTTTTGTGCCTATAGAATCTGGCTGGACATACTCGTCACAGTCAGCCACATACCGCTGGGATGAATTTCCAAATGAGACATAGTGTGGGGAGGAAAATATTTATTAACGTAACAGATCCAGGGGAAGTTCAATAATGAAGAAAAAGGCTGGTCCCTTTCACAGATCCAGCAGAGAGAGACACCCATCATCTCTAGCCAGCACATTCCAACTCCAACTAGCAAAACAGCAGGCTTCCAGACTTCAGACTGCTCTTTACATATGTATCACTGGAATTTTCCATCCACCTTAGAAATACCCTAGGAGGCCAGGCCAAGGTGACACTTCCTCCAGCCAGGAGGCTGGAGACAAATTTTTAATATCCTTTTGAATCTATTGGGGGACATTTAGTCAAACTACCACAATACTCTCTACTATATGTGTTTGTCTCTTCTCATCTTGTGTTCAGTGATACCGTGTTGGACATTATTAAAAGTGGCAAACACTACAAATCAAGGTGTTTATTGGACAGTAATTGCTGGACATTTAACCGTGTACTTTTGGGGCAAATGCCACCTTTGACTGGCATCACAGTGAGTTGTAAATCCTCAGCAGACATTCTTTTTACTGCCATGTGTTACTCGCCTCATGAGTGCTAAGGTCTAAGAGGAACATAAGATATTAAGGTACTCTACAATCACTTCTTAGACCCCAGACAAAATCTATTCCATAAGTGACTATTAGCTATACTAGTTTATTTGATGGCTTACCCACACCACTAGAAACCTCTATCCTGTTGGAAAACAGAGATCTCTCTCTAAGGCTTATTCAGTCTTCTTGAATATTCCTTATTTACTTTGCTCAGTGCTTCCAGCCCAATGACCATTCTGCTTGTTGGGGAGCTCCCTTCTCCAACAGCTTTGAAACAACACCCTTCTGGATCCCCAGAGGACCAGAGTTAGAAGTGCCTTTGGTTCACACTACTTATTAGCAGTTTAGCTTTTTGAGTGTGAAGTATACTCCCCCCTGCTGGTTAAATCTCTTGTTTTTTTTCCTCCTGGCTGCACTAAGATAATCACTAAGTATTCATCACACAAGGGCCTCACACTAGGCTCTGCCCAGTCTGGAAAACAGGAGGAGTTGTTTTTGTTTTGCTTTGCTTTGTCTTTTCATTTAAAGCTCAGAGCCAATCCAACACCATATGGATTTAACCAGCATTTAACAAGAGCCCAAAGGACAAGTATATGATAGGAGATCTGTCTCTGGTTCATGGAAAGCCAAAGTAGGTTAATACTAAGGCATGGTATTCTTGGTACATTTCTGATGATGTTGATATATTCTTTAAAAATAAATTAAAATAAATAAATAATAAAATAAAACAATAAAAACTGTACCATTACCTGGAATTTGGGGCTAAGTCCTTTTAGGTAGTGTCATAGTCAGCCACACACCGCTGGGATGAATCTCCAAACCAGGCACAATTTTGAGGAGGAAAATATTTATTGAAGTAACAGGCCCAGGGGAAATTAAGGAAAAAGGCTGGCTCCCTTTCACAGAAGCAAGCAGAGAAAGAGAAGCCCAGCACTTCAGAAGCAAGCACACTGTAACACTGTAACTCACAAAATGGCAGAATTGCCAGACTGGGTTTCCGGCTGCTGTTTTGCATATGTATCCCTAGAATTTTGCATCCAATTTAGAAAGGGTGTCATGACCCCAGGAGGCCAGGACAAAGTGACACTCCAGAAGCCTGGAGACAATTAACAAATTTAATAAACCATTGATTCTATTGGGGGACATCTATTTAAACTACCACAGGTAAAGTAGATATCCATCCATCCATCCCTTTCTCTCTCTCTCTTTATCTCTCTCTCATGATAATTTATTAAACATCATAAAAATTTATTATCAAATATGCCCAGGTTTAGAGGACTCCTGTACCAATGGGTGGGCAGGATTCTAGGACAGTGTCTGTAGAAGTGGTAGAGACTCCATATACTATTGGTTTGCTTCCTTCTGGGTGCTGCTTGCTATGGGTGAAACCAAAGAATAAAAGTTTATTCCCATAGAGGAATTTACAATCTAAACTTTATATCAGACTGCTGGCCACTGTGTCATCTGCAGTAACAAGGGTGAAGAGGTAGTTTTCATGTATACTGTACATTCCTTCCTTAAGTTCCTAAACAAGAAATAAAAAACCAGAAAGTATAAAAGGAGCCATTGTTATCAGTGTTTAAGCGCTTCTATTCCCTGACCTCCTTTTCCAGCTCCCCTGATTCTCAGGAAGAAAAAAATGAACTAGAGTCAAACCCAGAGTTCCTTCCCCACTGTCCTAAAACATTTTGGGAGGCACCACCCACCCCAGGCGCCACCCTATCTTTTGCTGCCCTGTCAGAGACTCTGTAGTATGCTGACCAAGTGTCAGAGAAAAACCCAAGTAGAAGGAGTAATTTAATGGAAGAAGATCACGTTCCACTCGTTGAATCTCGTGCTGTGTTGGTCCCATAGATGCAATTAGTTACTCAACAGCAAAAAGCTTGTGCTGTTGGCAGGTACCTTGGCACATTACCCACGGAACAGATGGCTAGTGGTTCCACAAATTCAATTTCCAGATGATTGTATAATAATGTGTCAACCAGCCACTCCTGCTTGCCCTTCCATCCTCTAGGACAACCTGGAATGCGTTTGGGTAAATTTACTGACCTCCTACCAATTAACCATTTTTCTGGGTGGGAACACAGTAGAGACAGGGTCTATGGGTGGTCAGGGAAATGTGCTCTTTGAAGACATGCAATTAATCTGCAATGAACATCCAGGTTTGCCCTTTCCTCTAATCCTCATTCTGACTTTCCCTAGTTATCTGTGTACTGACCTGAATGTACCTGCTTTTTTCTGCCTCGATGACCAGGCTGGGAGGGTTTCCTTGTGCTAGGTCTAACCCTTCTGATTCAGATTGATGCGCTATAAGTAAGAGTTTTCTCCATTTCTAGAAGTGAAATGAGAGCCTCTGGCAGCGGAATTGCCTGCCTATCTTCTGTCCTCCCCACTTTCCTCTTGGAGGACTTACGCTATCCCAACAAGCCAGGAGTAATCCTTCCACCACACAGTTTTCATACTACCCCATTTGAAGTTGACCAAGAAGGAACCAGTCCTGGTTAGTCAGAAGTGAATTATATTTTCCCTCTTGAAAAACAAAGAGGGTAGAGTGAGGCAGAACAGCAGCATTCACAGGAAGAAGACGGTCCAGGCTCCTTGCCGAGGCCCCTGGGACAGTTCTGACATCATAATTTACTTGGTTACCTTCTCCTGGGATCCCATGGTATCCAGATCTTTAGGATAAAGTTTCCCTTTATTTTAATTTGTTTGAGTGGTTTGTGTGCAGTCCAACTGATTCCTCTCTGCAGTTGCTTCTTATTTTTTTCCAAAAGGAAATCGTATTACTGCCTCCACTACCACTTACCCCCAAATCCTGAAATGTCAGATGTTAACCATTGTACCAAGCAAGATATTCTTGAGCCAGAACCATGGTCAAGTTCAATTTCTAATAGAATGAAACTTTATCCGGGTACCTTTACTTGTGCCCTGTCTGACGGTGTGGTTCACATTACCCATGTCTTCTAAATGGCACACAATGCTCTTTGCCAGATGCCAACATGACCAAGTTGATGAGCTGCTCTTCTTGACTTTGACCTGATCTGTTGGTAGTATTTGGTTTATTATACCATTTGGGTTGGGTGCTAACAGTCATGATGAAATTATCAGTTTTGTAAGAAAGTGGCTCACAGTAGAGAAAAGTGGTGCCTCTTATCTCAAAGGAAGACTGGAATGTGGACAGTCCACCAGCAAGGACACAGCTGGGCTCAGGCTTGGGGCTTGGCTCTCCTTTGGCAAGAAGAGCAGTGGAGGTAGGTGTAGGAAATACCCAGTCATCCAGATATGGAATCAGAACTTCTGCTTTTACTTCATTTGATTGCTTTTGCTTATTTGTATTTTCTGATTTTTAGCCAAATTGTGTGTCAGTATGTTCACAGGGCCCTTGGATTCTATTTTAAAAATTTTTATTTATTTATTTGAAAGGAGAGAGAGAGAGAGAGAGAGAGAGAGAGAGAGAGAAGAGACACAGAGGGAGACTGGACATCGCTACCTTTATGTGGGTACTGGGGAATTGAACTTGGATCCTTAGGCTTTGCAGGCAAGCACCTTAACCACTGAGCCATCTCTTTATCCCATTGAACTCTATTTTTAAAGTGGATTCTTATCTCTGTGGGTCTGAGGAAAGCGGCCTTCTAAATCCCCGTATAAGGGAGTTAAGGGAAAGTAGAACCATTGCCCTCAACCCTTGTCTAGATCCCTCTAGACTTAGGATCTTAGAAATCAAGCCCTGCTCAACTCAACCAGAGACCACTGTCTAATCTATGAACTATTTGGAGACAGTCCTGGTATAGATCACTGAGAAGCAGCAAGCCATCTGTAAGGGGGACTCAGACAAGGTGCTGTTTCTGTCATAGAGTACTTGGTTAAAGGCAAGCCACAGGACAGTGGCTTCTCCCTCTCTAGCATGCAACTTTGCTGCACCTGCTTTAGACACTTGGTGACCATCACAAACAATAATATGCTTGGCTAGCTAGTTTATCCCTTTTGGTCAATAAAATGTGTTTTTGTGGTTTCTATGAGGCAAGACAGTGAGATCTGGCCATATGGAAGAGGCCAAGAAAACTGCAAAAGGATCATTTCCAGATGTATCCTTTTGAACAGCTGCCTTGTGCAATCAGACTGGGGCCCCATGATACAGCTTAGCTGAATCTTCAGCAGGAATTGGCTCTCATTCTCATGGTCTACAATCGTTTATCTTCTTTATCTTCATGCTGACCTGTTATTTTCTCTTGAAATCCCTGGGAGCTTCCAACTAGGTGAATATTAAATGCAGTGTACACATTTGGAACAGAGGAGGAAGTGGTAAGACTCACTCTTACCCAATGGCCATGTTATAGACTACCACAGGTCAAAAGCTAAGTCAAGTGGCTTGCTTTGCTCTACTTCTTGGTTATGCAACTACACTTGACCGTTCCTGTATCAGTGGGCCTTTGGGCCTCAAAACCATGAGTCTTTGAAATGCTGCAACTTAGAAAGGGGTATCTCTAACTCACTACCTGAAAGAGTAACTAAATCCAAATGGCACGATTAAAGTGTTCGTGTGTGTGTGTGTGTGTGTGTGTGTGTGTGTGTGTGTGTGTGTGTGTATGACTTGTATCTCATAACACTATATGTAGAGGAGACATAAATATATATAGTACATATACTATATACATATAGCTATGACAACAATGCATCAAAGGATACACAAATCACAGAGCCTTCGCGTAAGCTCAGGGAAAGATGGTGTTGAGGATGCTGTCTAATCCTCACACCTTCCCTCTTCACAGATTTCATGCAGTTCTGTGCAATTCAAGAGTGACATCATGTCAATATCTCCGAGTCCATACTAAGCCTTGTCAGCCAGTGTCTGTCAAGTGTTTGCTTCATGTAGGGCCTGGGATGAAGAGCTCAGTGAGGAGAGGGAGAAAGGGATCTGAAGACTCAGCTGATCACAAAATTTGCAACTTCATTGGGAGGTATCCTGCAGGTCAAACAATTTAAAGGTAGATCTCTGAAATCATAAATGGAAAATACCAATGGCAAAAGGGGGATCACAGAGGTGAGGGAATGAGCCGACGAAAACCCATCCATTTTGTCTGAGATATAAATAAACCCATTTTGAGTTAAGACACATCAAAACAAGTCTAGATTTAGCCCTATGAATGCTAACATAACCAGGTGCTTCTCAAATACCAAATGTGGTTGGTAGCTGTTCTACCAACGTCACTTGGAAACTTTCAGCATTAGGACAGTTCACCAGAGCTCTGTGTGAATAGCCAACATCCTTTCTCTTTGAAGTCTTTGAATAAAAGTCAAGCCTTCCTGTGGCTGGACAGTATCATTACACAGCAATCAATCATTGCTATCCTTTCACCACTAATTAGTATTTGTGCTGGGTAGAAGGGCGATCATCTATCTGGACATACAGGTATGGACATGGGGAAGAGTGTACACATACATGAAAGCTGATGTGCATTTTCAGTGTGCACAGGCAAATGACCCCAATGACGTGTGGATATCTCAATTTTCATCACTCATTCTCATGAGGCCATTTATTTCCTCCTATGTTCTTGGCTGGCAATTCAAGGAGCCTGAAACCACACAGGTATCAGCCTGTTGGTTCTGGCCTCAGGAACCAAGCAGCTAGGCTCCCAGGAGGTGCAGTTTATATAACCAAAGTGAATAACATATGCTGCCTCCTACTTTTTAAAGTACCCTTTCATTAAAACAGCTAATCACATGCATTTCCTAGAACATTATTACCGACTTTTTAAAATGGCTGAATTTAAGAGCAGTGATTAACGAACTAATGAAGAACCTGTGGGCCTTGTGGTAGATGTGTTGAACATATCTCGGCATATGTGTAGAGATACTTTGTGAAACCTGAAAGACATAACTCGTGGCTGAGTTACAGGATGTGCTCTATATTCCAGTGGGCATGGAATGTTTATCCAGAAGAGGTTAAAGCAACCAAAGATGAGAATAACTTTTAGATTCATTCTTGGGCTGAAGATCAATAAGGCATTGAGGAAATTGAGGACCGAAGTGTATGACTAACACTTTTAAATGATGGAAGGCAACCTGCACTCACCACTCCCCCAGTCCATGAAATATTCCTTGGGACTAAGTTGGGGAAAGAATGATGGGCTGACCTAATTCAGAATAGGAGGCCTTTGTGTGGGCTGACAGCAGCTTTCTTCATTAAGGTGATGTGTGATATTATGGATGACCTTGTCTGAGACAATTAAGAATGGAAAATAAATGGAGTGGCTCTGGCTCAGTTAACCGTCAGTTCAACAAGGACCTGCCAAGTCTGTGGAACCGCAATTGCATTAAGGAGGAGTCTGCAGACTAGAATAAGGGAGATGATGGTCTCTTTGCATCTCCCCTTGAACACTTCTAGACTGTTCTCATCCAGAGAGGCAACGTTGGGTGTGACTCATGTTACATTTGAGACATAATAACCAAGCATGCATGTGTTCTTTGACATACTCTGGAGTTCTCAAAGAGTACTCATTTAGTGCTTCATGAGGTTTCATAGCAAACCCCATATTGCAGACAAGAAAAGCGAGGTTTAGAGAGAGGAATAAGCTGGCTAGATGGTGAAGTCTCAGAAACACAAGCTCCCTGGCTCCAGAACTGGGATTCTTTTTCCTAGACCATGCTGTTTCTCTGAACGGCAACCAGCCCAGAGGCAGGAAGCCAACTCAGGATTCTGGAATCTACATTCCAGAGGGAGCATGGGAAAAAGTAGAGATGCCTTCGAGGGTCCCTGAGAGCTGTTATCAAATGTCGAAAACCAATCATGAGCGGGAGGGAGCCTTCTTTGTAGCTCTCGAGGGCAGAATTAAGACCAACTGGAAGCATGCATGACATCTGGGGGTGACTCCAAAGCCACGTCTAAGAGTGATGAGTGTGGAGCTCCAGAACTGTGTTTTCTGCAAAGCAGTGTCTGAAAGCAGCAGGAAGACTTTGAGAGCCTGTGTGCCATATAGGCGGGAGGGAGGGGGTCATCGGTGAGAACGTCTGTCACAGGGGTTTCACTGCTTTTGTGAATCAGTCTATTTGCAACTCCTGCTTTATTTTATTGCTAGTCAAGGTCTCACTCTGGTCCAGGCTAGCCCAGAGCTCCCTCTGTAGCCCAGGCTGGAACTCATGATCCTGATCTTTTTTCCTCAGCCTCCTGAAAGAAGGGGTTACAGAGTTTGCTAGCATACCTGGCTCCCTGCCAGTAGTTTGTTCTCATCGGGGAGACTTGTCCTTTAGGGGGAGCCCTGGCTGGTCAGTTTCAAAGTTCACAGTTCAGAGCCCACCACAGACCTGTGTGCCACCCCCATGGTTGAGGCAGGGCCCTCTGGGTGGCAACCTTGGCTCTCAGCCAGGCCTAAAGTGCTCACCATCTGTCAGCTCTGTTGGGTTCTGCTGCTTCTGGTCTCCAGAAGCCCTGGGCTTCCCTCGGTCCCCTCACAGCTGCTGAGAAGAGCCAGGGCCTTTGCCCATTGGTGGCTTAGCCCAACCTCCCTGCGTTTGTGGCCAGTGGAAATGAATGCCTCATCAGCTATTTTTGTAATCCATCTTGTCTGTGACCAGGTGTTTTGGTTTTCTACTTAGTAACATACTCCAGTTTAGGTAGGAATTTAAGACGCTCTCCATTGCCCACCATCTTGCCAAATCCACTTCACTGGACTATATGTTGATCACCTCGGTGCCTCCATTTCTACTTCTCTAACTTGTGCTGCAAATATGCGGGTTCTTATTGAATCCAATCATGTCACAGAAACTAGCATTGGCATATGAGAAAGGATACACCTTTTGTGAAGGGTTTGGAGTTATAGAATAAGTTAAGTTCTGCTAATGAAAACTGAAGATTTGAAAACATCAACAGAGTGGTATTTTTTCTCTTTCATGGTGAGTTATGTTCTTGAGCCTCGTGAGTGATGCCAAGAACCCACATTTTGTAATCTCCATGCTAGTGGAGAACAATTCTCACAGTTGGGTGTCCAGCTCAGTAATCCGTCGGTTTTGCCTGACTAAAGTCACATCATTGATTGATGCCAAATCTTGCTCAATTAAAGGTTCATTTTTCTTTTGGCCGTTGACAAATGCAACATTGATTATGGGTTATTAGCATCCACCCCCTCAGATTTCAAATGCGCTGGAAGCGTTTCTCTGCATACCAACTATAGCTGCAGTAACCAGGGCTCTGGACCACCTTTCTATTCTGGGCCCAAGGACACCTGCCAGCCTGTTTGACTGCAGGCAGGGATTTGCTCAGTCAGGCCCTTCCTAGCAAGATTAAAAGCAGAAAGAGGAAGAAAAAGAAACTGTTCCCAGCCCCCATCTAATCCCTAGTGTCCTACCTCTCAGTCATGAGAAAAGACATTTACAGTGACGTTTTGGGTTCTTTTTACTTGTCAATTCATTTGTTCATATGTTCATTCATTCAATAAATATTATTGAATGTTGACTTGTGGAGAAAAATATACAAAAACTATGGAGAGATGAGGCAAGTCCCCTAAGCTGTGTATCAAAAAACCTTCCTTTGTCCCAGGAGTTCCTCAGCAGTCTATGGAAACTATACGCAGAACTTCCCACATATACCTTCTTCTGAGGTGTTCTGAGGAGAGAGAAGTCTTGTACCCTAAGTGACTTCCAGTTCTCACTGTCTTCCACTTCAGGACGTCACTATGGCATACATGGTCCCCACCCTTCAGGATTTTTGGGCTGCCTCCATGGACACCAAGACTTCATAGGGATGACCAGCAACAGGCTGAGGGATTCCCCCACCTCCACCCCCACCCCACCCCAGAGCCTCTACTGGAATGGGCGCCATGTCCCAGGTCCCCCCTGCAGTTCCCCTTGAGCTGCTCACCTCCTAACTGCCCCACAGGCTCCACCATTATTCAGTCTGTTTGCTAGAGCTGATGGAAAAGCCAGCCATATGCTGAGTGGATTCAAAGAACACTGTTTTATTATGTTACAGCTCTAGAGTTTAGAAGTCTCACTGGTCTAAACTCCAGGTCTTGTCAGGGCCGAGGGCCTTCTGGAGGATCTGTGGGGAGAATCTGAATCCTCGGCTTTTCCAGTTTCTAGAGGCCACCTGCATCCTTGGCTTGTGGAACCTTTTCCTGCATCAGAGTTAGCTGCAGCCTCTTCTCTTCTCTCTGACCGCTGTCACATCTGATGACTGATCCTCCTGCCTCCCTTTGGTAAGGATCCTATGCTTAGACTGGGCTCACTTGCATAATCCAGGATCATTTCCCCATATCCAGGTTCTTAGCTCAACAAAGCCAGCAGAGTCCTGTGTGTGTGCTGCTAGGGACTGAATCCAGAGCCCTAAGCCTAGACCCTAAGCCTGGCAAGGTTTATGTGTCATGGAAGCTACCATTGCCTGGATCCAGGATGTGGCCATATTGTGGGGAGCATTATTATCTTGTCTGTGCCCAGCCTCACTGTTCTGAGACGCAGGTGGGGGACAGCCTTCAGCTCCCCAGGTCCTCAGCTTCTCAGCTCAGCTCCAAGCCTGGAGTGTGTCACAGTGACAGTAATGAGAGCTAACACTTAATGAGTATCTGCCAGGAGAATCCCAGGCCACATAAGTGCTTTACATACATCTTCTCATTGAATTCCTCTCCAAGATCTGAGGCACTTGAGGAACCCGAGGTATGAGAGGTTAAATAACTTGCTTAAGATAAGCAAAGCAGGAAGTCTCAGAAGCTTGGAGCCTCCCTGGAGTGCACACCACTTCCCAGGAAAAGCAGGTCAGCTTGGGAAGGAAGGGGCAGACAGATAAAGAGCCATTCCTAAATGTGGCCCGCAGCAGCAGCGCTTGAAATAACGCACATAAAAGGCAGAACATAAAACTTCTCAAACGCCTCTGTGGCCAGTGTCAATTAAACATCATCACTCCAGGAGGCTGTTAATCAAAACTTCTCTAAAAAAAAAAAAAAAGTGAATGCTGCCAAAGCCGGCACAGCTTCTCATCCAGTTACAGAACGACTGGAGTTTGTCAGTGGCGATTCTCCCTGCTCTTCCTCAATGTGGTTTGCCTCCAGTACTTTTCCTCCTAAGAAAATTTTTATTTATTTATTTATTACTGTTTGTCTATGGTGCACCAGGATCTCTTGCTGCTGCAAATGAATGCCAGATGCACGTGCCACTTTGTGTCTGCTTTTCTGTGGGTGTTGGGGGATTGAACCCAGATCAGCAGGCTTTGCAAGCAAGCAACTATAACTACCAAGCCAGCCCACTCCCTTGGGTGATTTTTCTAACCATGTTGCTGGTTGGTTCTCTCATCTCCCGGCCTACAATCAGTGATGATGGTCCTGAGGGTCGTCAGGAGTTCAATTTTCTTTTTGAATGAAGACTAACAAATCTTTGCAAGAACTCTGGTCTTCTCTTCTATCTGATTGCCGTGTGAAAGATCGGCCTGGGAATCAGAGCTTAGGGGAATGAAAAGGTCTCAACACTTGCCTGAAAGAACATGAGCCTTTGGAGAATCCAGGAAATCAAAAGAAAATGCCCAGCATGGATTCAAGGCCAATGAGACAAATCTTGACTGGGGTTTCGCATTAAGTAATATCCTCATGGGGACTGGTACCTCTATTGGACAGTGGTCAGCTTTACATCAGAGTCTTCACATTCCCTGGTCTGACATTCAGGGCTGTTTGCAGGCATAGTAAATATTTGTCCTGTCAGATGGCATTTGGCTGTTCACATGTCTTATTTAAGAAATAAATGACAGCGATATTTCTCTCTCTCTCTCTCTCTCTCTCACTCTCTCTCTCTCTCTCTCTCCCTTTCTCTCAGACTACAAGGAGATATACACAAGCCAATATTGCGCAGACTTCCCTAACAATTGTGAAGTTACAGATAAAGGCTGATATCTTCAGAGTTCTCATAGCCCTATTGAGTTTGGGTCAAGTCCAAGTGAAAACACTCCAGTCTCAGGAATATATGAGCTTCACAGCATCACCTGTTTCAGACCAGAAGCAATCTCTAATCTGACACACCTCTGTGATTAAAAAGTTAAGGAGCTGGGTGTGGTGGCTCACACCTTTAGTCCCAGCACTCAGGAGGGAGAAGTAGGAGGATCACTGTGGGTTTGAGGCCAGCCTGAGACTACATAGTGGACTCCAGGTCAGCCTGTGCTAGAGTGAGACCCTACCTCAAAAAATAAAGAAGTTAAAGAAGGTAGAAGATTAGACTTTTCAAAGATGAAGTTACAAAGTCAATGACATCGAGCCATTTAGAAAGCTGGAGGCAATTTCCAGCGAGTTAGGAAGGCATTGAAACCTTCAGGAAGGATTAACCCCAGGAGTCGAAAAGACAAACAGGACAGAAGAGAACACTTAAGGTGGACGGTCAGGATCAATTAGAACATCAGGATATATATGCTATCCATTCAAAGAACATTCCCTAGGAGTGACAAGTCCATAACCTAGCGGTCAATAGTGTGTGGCTCATGGGGAAACTGAGGCAGGGTATCTACCTGTGTCTGTGCTTAGAGAAAAGTAGGGGCAATGATTCTATTTGGCCTCTGGGAGCTTCTCTCAGGTTCTGGAGGTGGGTGTATTGAGAAGTAGCAAGGGATTTGCTTACTATCCCCTTCACTCTAGAAACTACTCTGGCAAACAAGGCCACAAGACTCCAGAGTATCAGGAAATGGATTTTGTTTCCAGAATGAAGGTCTTCCCTAGCAAAGGGAAGCAAATAAATATTTTTAAAAATATACTTTTTAATTTACTTAGAAAGTGTGTGTGCATGAGCACCCCAGGGCCTCTTGCCATTGCAAACAAACTCCAGACTCATCACCACTTTGTGGTTCTGGCTTTACATGCACACTGGAGAATTGAACCTAGGCCATAAGGCTTTGCAAGAAAATACCTGTAACCACTGAGCCATTGTCCCAACTCTAATTTTATTAAAACTTAAAAGTCTCATGTGTCTTCGAAACCCCAGAACCAACAATCTTCTGTTGTTTTAAAGCACATAGCACATGACACCTACCATCATGTGGACTTCCGGCAAGCATCGTGGGGAGTTCAGCCATGATCTCTGTCAACTAGACAGGATACCGAGACCAGGGAGGTGACAGTTGCTTGAAGTCACCCAGGACGGTGTCAGAGAAGGACAGAGCACAGATGGGTTGACTCCAGGTTCTGAGGTATTCCCACTGCTCCATCTATCCGGCCCTTGTCCAGACAGAACTTTCCACCATTATTGGCCATGGGGGAGAAGAAAAGCCATAGCTTTAGTCAGAGTCTTACTCAGACTTCAAGTGAACGTGAAAATGAAAGCTCTGCACGTCCCTAGACCTCTCCACAAAGATCCTCCTCTGTGCCCTTGCTGGTCCCATGAATGCCAGCCCTCAGTCTTCACACACTAACATTATGGCTGTTAGTGATGGGGGGCTATTATTCAGGGACAGTTGTTACAGAGCTCCTCCTCCACACCAGGCTCTGGGACTCCGATGGCATCTTCCACTGAACGTACAGACTAGTTAGGTGCACCATTTGAAATGAGTAAGTATGAAGACAGGTAGTTGATAATTCCTTGATAATACTTTAATATTAATTGAATACCATCAGAAGGAAACATCATTACCCATGGGGAGAACTTTAAAGAAAAGGAATGTCTGCCAAAGCAGCATGTATCAAAGAGAGTAAATGAATGAGGAAAGAGAGAAGGTGTCAGGATCCTCTCCGCCTGTCCTCAGGGCCACTGCTGCTCAGAGCCCTGAAGAGCAGCCTTGGGCTCTCTTGTCCTCAGCCTTTGGATGGGGTTGGCCAATGGGAGTGAGGGGGAGGCCCCTTGCCTGCTGTACCATGGTCTGACAGAGCTGTGCTCCTCACCAGAGGTCACAGCTGCTGTCAGGAGACCTCCTGTATCCACACCTTCCTTATCTTGTCTGCAGACCAACATCTCAGAGCACCCCACAGCCCTGTTGCTGGTTATGAGGTCTGTGTATTGGTTGGCATGGAGATGGAAGGAAATAGATTGATTTAAAGAAATATTTAGTAAGATAATGCAGTAGTATTTGATAGATTAGATAGAGAAGGTATGAGAGAGGGGTTTTAGATGATTCTGGATGATTTCTGACTGTTGTGGCTGGTTAGATAATGGCATCACTCTTGAATTGGGGGTACAAGGCCAAGACCAAGCTATAATAAGGCTGCGAAGTCAGTCACAGGAAGAGGAATCCAGAGTCTCGAAAGAATATAAACAAGAGGGTATTGGCAGCTGATCGCTGAATTTATTAACACTCTGCACATCACTGGTAGCCATTGTGGAGTTGTTTTGATGCAAGAGACAGGTTGGAGCCTGAGGTCAAAATGTAGGCAGAGGGCTTAAACAAAGCTGGCAGGAAGCCTGGTGTGACAGGGAGCTGAGAGAATGGTGTCAGGTGAAAGAAGAGGTGGGGGGATGAGCTTGAGAATTGTTTATTTAAATATTTATTTTCAAGCAGAGAGAGGTAGAGAGAAGAGAGAAAGAATGAGCATGCCAGGGCCTTCGGCCACTGCAATGGAATTTCAGATGTCTGCACCACTTTGTGCATCTGGCTTTATGTGGGTACTTAACCAGAATTGAATCCTGGTCGTTAGGCTTTGCAGGCAAATACCTCAAACACTAAGCCGTATCTCCAGCCCTGAGAGTATTGTTTTTAATAAGAGAACACTCCTTGGGAAAATTAGAAGGAAATACAGAGGTTTAATGGACAAAAGAATGACAGGATTATTGAGGGTAAAGATTACTGAGGGGGCGAGGTGACAGTATCTGGACAGAACTGAAGAAAGTTGCCTTGGTTTTCTTTTGGACTTCTTTGCACAGTATTGGGAACAGAAGAGAGGATGCATGCAGTGTGGGTGGGCTGGAGCTTCCAATGTGTGATGCTGAAGAACTTTCCAGATGGTTATTCCTATTGTCTGTTTGAAGTAGGAAATGTCACCCAGACATCATCTGCTCAGAGTGAGGATATGTGTGAATGCATGTGAGTATGTGTGTACACCAACAGTGTGTGTGTGCTAGTATTTGTGAAGGCTCAAATGCTTATGTGTGGTTTTGTGGAAGGCCTGGAAGCTTTGATAATCTAATAATTGATATTCTAATATAATATCTGATAATCTAGAAAAGATCAGACAGAACCTGAGGGAGCCAGTCCCAGTCCAGTGAGTAGAGAAGGCTGGGGCTCCCTGAGCATGGTGTCCAGCACCCCTATGGTACCCTCTTGGTCCTTAGGAACAGCAGATGAGGAGGGAACACCTGAGGATGTTCTTCACATGTTACTGCGCTGTTTATAGGGCTGCAGATGGAACTAGAAAGCCTGTGGATCGGCTTCAGTGTGGGGAAGAGAAGTTGATCACTCATGAATCTTGTGATTGTTAGAATTGATGACCTTCCTAAGGTGTAAACGTAGGTGAGTTATTAAATGTTTTAGGACCACATGCGAGAGAACAGCAAACCAAGAAAGGAGCAATTATGCAATGAAGGAGCCTGGGCCTGGGGGAGTCAATCAACAGCCATTAAATTCGGCCAAATATTCCACTCAGTGAGGGGGAACCTTTGATTGGAAATGGGGATTTAGGGCAAGATGAACCGGATCCCATACTCTTGGGCTCCCAAGAAAAGTTGCACTATACGA